>JAVHLU010002082.1:0-21685 GCA_036785755.1 Colletotrichum ledebouriae
AAAAGACCTTTATCTCCTATAAGCTAGTAAGGAAAGTAATAGAGGTATAGATAAAGACTTAATAGTAGAATTCTCTAGACCCCTTAGTTACCCTAAATATTTATTTAAAGTCCTATTTACTAAGATATACCTTTTAAAAACCTAGCCTTATTACCTTAGTAGTCTTATTAGAGAATATCTATAGTATAAAGGTTACTTCTAAGTATTTATTACTAGGGATATTAAGTTAGAGCTAAATAACGCTTATAGCTACCTAAGAATTATAATTATTAGCTAGAGGATATAGGGATATTAAAAAGAAGGGAAGGAATACCTAAAGTTAGTTATTAGAGTATTAAATAAAAAGAGGTATCTTATTTTTCTTGGTTTTAAATATAGGGATATTAGGGCTAAGGACCTAAAGGCTTATTATAAATAGGAGATAACGAGGGTGAGGTTAATTAGTATTTTTAATACCTAAGATAAGGAAGTTATAATTAGCTATAATAAGAAGGTATAATTCGTAGATATAAGAGAGAAAGTATAAAGGGGTTAAATAAAGATTAAAGTAGCTAGCTAAAAGTAGTTATTATAGGGGGGAGAAGTTAATAATAGAGGATAGAGGAGAATATTTATTTCATTTATAACTAGGCTACTTATTTTAATAGCTACTACTAATTATTATTTCCTTTATTCTTTCCTTATTTATAATTACTCTAATTTACTATTCTATTTATTATATATTTTATATCCTAAGTTCGTTTTAGTTTATTAAAGCTAAGGAGGGTAAGGGAGGAGACTTAATTATTCTTTCTATAGGCTACTAATAAATTACTATATTATTAAAGTAATTAGTAGATATAAAAATATACTCCTTACTCTTTAAGCTCTCTAGTTTCTCTCTCTCTTTTATATATATTATTTACTTTTAAACTTAATTCATTTACTAATTATATAATATTTATTATTATACTATAGCTCCTTCTTTTCTTTAAATATTACTTCTATTTAGCTCTTTAGTTTATAAATTATTTATACTTTCCCCTTATTAACTTTTCTTCTAATATATTATAATAGGGAAAGTTATCTTTTATAATAATAACGCGTTAGATATATAGATCTAGGAGTTAAGATCTTTAAACGTTCCTATCCTTAAAATTAGACTTTTAATAGAGCTTATACTTAATAAACTAAGTATAAGTAGGTTGTAGGTATAGGGATAAAATAATAGAGATATCCTAGGCTTTAGACCTCCTAATAAGCTTAGTTACTAGCTTTAGCTAATTAAATATAATATATACCCTCTACCTAGGATAGATAATATCCCTAGTTAGATAGACCCTTTTAATATAATACTAAAATATATCCTTATTAAACGTTAGAATAAGACCTTAGAAGTAATAGAGGAGACGATTCGCCCCTCGTACTTATAGCGAGTTATAGCTAGTATATTTAATACTATTAGTATACTTAAAATAATAACTCCAATATATACTAAGGATATCTTAGTAGTTACTTACTATATTATAAAGCCTACTAAGCCTAGCTAACTACTCTACTATAAGATACTTAGAGGTATAGAAGACTATTTCAAAGATAGAGATATAAGGGATACTATAGTTACTTAAATTTAAGCTAAGTCCCCTAATATACTCCTTATTTATCTATAAGCGCCTAAGTCTACTAAGGTAGTTATTATAGGTCTATTAATTAAGTTATAAGATGGGAGAAACTAGTTTTATAATAATTAATAGTTAAGGAGAGGAGCTAAAGGATAACTATAGACTCTATTATTTATTACTAGGAGCTTTCTACTAATTATTTATTAAAGGCTTTTACTAATAAAATACCTCTTAAAAGAAGCTAGACCTAACTAAGGGTAAATAGAATTCCGCGTCATTAATACTTTAAATTAAGAGATAAAGATATTAGAAAAAGGATAGCTTAAGAAGATATTAAATATTAAATAGCTAAGTATACCCCTTAATTTATAAGCCTAGAGGTTTCCTCTCTAGATAGGATAGATATTAACTTACTAGTATTTATAAATACTAATTTATAAGCTAATTTAATAGTTCTTACTAATTTAAAAGAGTTAGATAGAGAGGAAGGATTATTAAAAGAACTAAATATCTAGAACGTAGAAAGAAGGAATAACTATAAGAAGTAGAAGAGGGATTATAACTTATAATAACTAGCTAACTTTATAAAGTATTTTAATTACCCTAGGTTTATAAAACTATCTATATCGCCCTACTTAGCCCCTACTACTCTAAGAGATATTATATTTAGCCTTAGTAATACCTTAGTAGGATTTAATACTATAAGACCTAAAGGGAACCTTATATTAAATAAAGATAAGGCTATACTAGTAGTCCTATAGTATATATAATAGAACTAGGAATCTATAAATTACTTAATAACCTAGTATAGTAGAGAGTTATCTATTATAACTTTAGCCTAGGTGGAATATTTATTAGACTTTTATAATATATAAGGGAAGCTAATAAGATAAGAGGAGTTAGATAATTTAGAGGTTATAGCCCTTTTTATATTTATAATTAAGGGCTACTCTTATAATATCTATACCCTAATTTATAAGCTAGCCTAGTAACTTAGGAAAGAAATTAATAAGGCTTTTATAAAGCTTAAAAGAGAAGAGGTAAAGAATCTCTAGGATACTACTAGGGCTTTCTTTCTACTAAACTATAGTAATTATTACTAGGCTACGATTTTTATAGACTAGTTAACTAGCTACTACTTCTATTATAACTCTATATAGGACTATAATAGTAATTAGCGCTTTATTAAGGCTATATAGGACCTTAATACGTAGTATTATAAGATAGGAACCCCTCTATAACTCTAAAAGCTCCTATTAATTAATACCTATATAGTTAATTTAATTTAGTAGAGGGATAGATTTATATATAGTCTCTAATATATTAAATAAGCTAGAGCTTTAATTTAAGAAGGATTACTATCTCTATATTTTAGTAGTCTAACTTTAAGTAATAATATATTATTCTCTAACTCTGAAATCCCCTTAGTTACTCAATATATATTTCTAATTACTATAGAGTTCTATAACTTAACTATTAATAGTAGTATAGCTCTATAAGATATCCTATTAAGCTAAGAAGATTTTAAGAAAGTACCTTTCTTCCCTTTACGCCCCCTTACTCCTTTACTTATAGATAATAATATAATAGACTTTAGAAATAATAATAATATTATGCTATCTCCTATAGTAGTTATTCCTTAACCTATTTATAGATTATTAGTATTATCTAGGTCTGCTTTATCTAAAATACTAGATAATAAGCTTAAATACCTTAGATATTAGCTTTAGTTATAGGTCTTATAGACGCTAAGTTATAATATAACTATTAAGCTACGCCTAAGAACTATACCTATAGACGTACTATTATATCCTAAGAGGCCTAGTCTTTTAAATAAGTATAACTATAGCTATATAGACTATATCTAGTAGAGGGTTAATTAGTAGGATTAGATTAAATAGAATATACCTAAGGGAGCGTATTATTATAACTTCTCGCGCTTAGTATAATAGGGTAGGTAGTTTTAGCTATATTAAGGATTAGAGTAGGATAAGGAGTATAATAAAAAGGAAGAGGTAATAAAGCTATTATTAAGATATAACCTATAATAGAAGATAGTTAAACCTAAGGGACCTTCTTAATAATAAGATCGCCTGCTTAGAAGATATTATTTCTAGATTAGATCTATAAATAGAGTTTATTTACTATTTTTATAAAGTAGTTTTATTTATTTTTAAGACTCTTTTTTATAATATTATAAAGAGTCTTAAGGGGATAATTAGGATAGGATAGGATAGATTTAGCTATATAACTTTTAGAAAACTCCCATAGTATATAGACTTATTATAGGGAGACTATAGAATAGAGCGTAGAGGAGAGGAGCGTAGTAGAGAAAAAAGATAGTATTATTATTATGACTATTAGTACCTTAATAACCCTATACCTCGTTTTCTGGCAATTTCTTAGTAAATCCGCGCCTAATTTAAATAATCTCTTTTAATTAGATCTATAAATTATTCTATATATTTTTTAAGCCTACTCTTAATATTCTTACCCTTTTATAGGTAGAGCTATATTATTTGTTATATTTCTAGTTCCTATCGGTTCTAGCCCTTTCTAGTACTTAGACTAACTTTATTTAATTTTTATTTAATCTTAATACGCGATTTAAAATAACTAAGATTATATTAAACCTTAAAAACGTACTATTTATTACTAAGTACCTAGAGGGATTAGTAGTAAAGCGATAGACCTTATACCTCTCTATTAACTATAATAATAAAGTAAAGGATATTACTTAGGCGACAATAAAGGACTAGTTAACTAATAGTATAGCTAATATAGGGTCTAGGACCCTAAGTATATAAACCTAGCTTAAGTAATCCTACTAGTAACTAGGATAATTATACTAGAGCTTTATTAATTACTATAAAAGGATTAAGGTAGAGAGCCCTATTAATAACTAGAGGAGATCTAGGTAGCTAATATAATAGCTAAGCTAGACCCTAAGCTCTAGTACTATATTATAGCGAACGGGTTACTAAAGTCGTAGCTTAACCTTAATACTAAGGCTCGAAACGCTAAACCTATAGTTAATATATAGATATATAATATACTAATAAGAGACTAGGGGGCTAATAATAAGGGATAATAACTAGAGGGTTAAACCCTTAATTAAGAGGGATAAACCGAGGCCCTAAAGGGATAGACCTATAGGGATTATAATAATACTAATAACTACTACGAGGATACTAAGGACCTACTATAGGATACTAGGAAGGAAATTATTTATTATAATTATAAGAGGAAAGGCTATATCGCGCTAAAGTACCTATATTATAAGAAGTATAGCTACCCCTACTATAAAAGAAAACCCTACCTTAGTAAATAACTAGAGGAGAACTAGGTAGCTATATATATAGTTTAATAGGATAGTAACTAGCTAAGTTATATTAAAGTAATAATATAAGTCTAACTTATAAGTAGCTAGAAGACTAATATTATACTTATTAATTATAGAGTAGATAAGAATATTATAAACTAGAGGATCGTAGCTAATACCTAACTAGAGGCTAATAAGTTAGAACCTATTAGGGGAATATAGGTATCTAAAAGACCTAACTATAGTATATAAAGGTTAGTTACTTAAATAACTATTAGTATAGGTATCTAATAGATAGCTTTATATAACTTTAGGATTAGTAATAGTAATAGATATAATACTATCCTAGGGATCCCTTAATATTTAGCGGAGTACTCTAATCTTAATTAGAGGGAGTTAAGCTAGACCTTTCCTTTCTATAAAAAGAATATCTATCTTATTATAACTATAAAAGAACTTAGGCGTATTAAGGATAAAGTAAGAGTAGCACTTATAGGAGTACTATAGGTTAATTATATATTAACTACTAACTACTAGGAGGATACTTAAAACCCTAAGGATATTAAGGGGATTAAAATAAATATCCTACTAGAATACTAGGACTTTAAGAAGGTATTTAATATTAACCTAATAAGACCTATACTAGAGTTTAGGATTACTAGGAGCTACCCTATTAACCTAGAGCCTAGAACTAAGCCCCTATTTAAGCTTATTTACCTATTAGCTAAGAAGGAGTTAGAGGAGTTAAGGGATTATATTTATAAAGCCCTATAAAAGGGATAGATTTACTTATTAATAAGCCTAATAGGGGTACTAATCTTATTTATCCTAAAGAAGGGAGGTAAGTTAAGGTTATATATAGATTACTAAGGGCTTAACTAAGTAACTACTATAAACTAGACCCCTCTCCCTCTAATTAATAAGATCCTTAACTAGCTTTCTAGAGCTAAGTATTTTACTAAGCTTAACCTTAAGGATATATACTACTAGATAAGGATCTAAGAGGGAGATAAGTAGAAGATAGTATTCTATATATAATATAGCTACTATAAATATTATATTATACTATTTAAGTTTATTAATATATCTACTACCTTCTAGATATTTATTAATAACTTACTTATAGGCTTAGTTAATATTATTTATATTATATATTTAGATACTATCTTGAGTTTTACTAATAATATAGACTCCTATATAGAGGCTATAAGATAGGTACCTACCTAGTTAGAAGCTAATAGCCTCTATATAAACCCTAATAAGTATAAATTCTATAAGGAGGAGATTAAATTCCCTAGGTTTATAGTCTTAGTAAATAAAGTTACTATAGAATATAAGAGAGTTTAGGTAATAGCTAAGTAGCTAGTACTTATTATAATACGAGAGATATAGTAATTTCTAGGGTTTATTAGGTTCTATAGGAGATTTATTAAAAACTACTCTAAGATTTATAGCCTACTTACTAACTAACTTACTAATATAGCTAAGGGATAGCTAGTAATAACTAGGGAGGTATTAGTTAATTTCTATTAGCTCCACGCTTTATTTATAAAAATACCTATATTATACTACTTTAATCCTATACTCCTTATCTAAGTTAAAACTAATATATTAAACTTTATAATAGGGGTAATACTACGCTAGTTAGAGGGGGATATATAGAGACTAGTAATATTTATATCTTAGAAGCTTAAGGGCGTATAATTATAATATAGTATACTAGAGGTAGAGCTACTAGCTATTAGGGAGGTAATAATAAGGTAATAGCACTACTTACTTTACTCCTAGTATTATACCTAATTTATTACTAACTACCTAGGTTACTAGTACCTCGCTAATAAAACGATACTTAGTAGCTACTAGGCTTAGCTATTATAAGATCTATTAATACTTAACTTTCAAACTGAATCCTAGCTAGGTTACTATAACTTAGCTAATAGCTTATTATAGAGGCCTAACTATGCCCTAGAGGATATAGAAATTAATAAAGTTAGAAACTCGCTCCTATAAGACTTCCTATAACGTTTTAATAAGACTACTATCTAGAAGCTAGGTATTAGGTAGTAATATAGTATCTAACTATTAAATACCTTACTAGAATATCTTATACCCTCGCTCTAGGAATAAGTTAAGGAGGTCTAATAGAAGGACCCCTTTTATATTAATAAGGAGTAGGAATAACGAGGTATAAAGTAGTTATTAGATAATACTAATACCCTAAGATACTAGGAGGGATTATATATCCCTAATAACTACTTACTTTAAAATAAAGTCCTTAGAGCTTTTTATAATAAACTATCTAGAGGTTACTAAGGGGTTACTAAGATATTAAAGAGGATTAGAACTTTATTCTTCTAGAATATATAGAAGAGTAATATAAAGGAATATATTAAGATATATATAATATATTAATATATAAAGCTAAGATACTACCTTCTATATAATAAACTTATACCCCTACTAGTACCTACCTAGCCCTTCTAATAGATATTAATTAACTTTATTATAAAACTATTACTATCTCTTATAATAAGAAATAAGCTATATAATAATATTCTTATTATTATTAACTAGTTTATAAACTACTCCCTATATATTCCTACTAAGGGATTACTTACTACTAATAAGTTAGCTATACTATTAACTAAATATATCTTCCTTACGTTTAGGCTCCTAGAAGCTATTATATCTAATTAGGGATTACTATTTATTAGTAACTTCTAGTCTAAAATATACTACCTGCTAGTTATTAAGAGGAAGATTAGTACTACTCTTTATCCCTAAACCAATAGCTAAATAGAACGTTAGAATTAGAGTATTAAGCACTTTCTATAGACTTTCTATAATATTAATTAGGATAACTAGGTAATATAGCTCGACCTAGCTTAGTTCGTTTATAATAACTCCTACTATGAAGCTACTAAGACGTTACTTATAGAGCTACTAATAGGATATTCCCCTCGTAGACCTAATAATATTAAACCTTAGTTAAAGGTTTTAGTCTAAGTAATATATAAGAGAATCTATAGCTTACTCACCTAGAGGTTAGCTATTACTAACTTACTTTAGAAGTATAATAAAATATATAGCAAGTTCTATAATTAGAGGAGGACCCCTATTATATTTATTATAGGAGATCTTATATTACCTTTAATAAAAAACATTAGATAGAAGTAGCCCTCTTATAAACTTTCTAATAAATACCTAGGCCTATTTAAAATCTAACGGGTAATTAATAGGGGATAAGTATATAAGCTATTGAGCTTAGAATTACGCCGCAGCCCCTTCGCAAAAAGACTATAATAAATTCACCTAGTTCGCAGGCATAATTCGGGAAATACTATATAAGTATTTTAACCTATACCCTCTACTAGTTAAGGAAAATAATATAGGAACCCTATATGTTCCTACTACTCGCAAGCAAACCCTCTAAATATCATAGAGTCGGACGCGCGCCATACCGGGGCTAATTATATTAGAGCCGAACGGGCTACTAAGGCTCTCGTAGTAACGCCCTCGCTAAACCTTCTAGCAAGGCGCTGCGAAAGCTACTATACGAGATAACTCCTTAACCTAAAAGGTCGACCTTCGAGCAAGGTGCTAAAGGTGCTGCGAAAGCTACTATACGAGATGACTCCTTAACCTAAAAGGTCGACCTTCCAGCAAGGTGCTGCGAACGCCACCGGGGCACGTATAAGTGCGGCTGTGGTTAGGAGAGGATCACGTGACCGAAGGCTGTGTATTGTCAGGAGGCGCGGAGTTAGAAGGTCTGTTGCACTTAAGCAGGTAAAATCACTATGCAGTGGCCAGAGGCCGTATATAAGCTATAAATTAATAAAAGGTACTAAATTTATAATATTTTAGCACCTATATAATTAGAGCCCTTTTTTAGCTTAGCTATTTTACTATAAGATATCCTAATTAATAACGATAATAATATCTATATAGTAGACTATATCGTTACCTATAGGGGCCCTAGAAAAAACTATTAGTACCTTATTAAATAGAAGGGCTATAGCAAACTAGATGATTTATAGGAGCTATAATACAATATATCTATAAACTTATAAAATAATTATAAAGCCTAATTATAAGTAAAAGTATTATAATGCCTATATAATTTAATAAGTAACTTAATAGGTAACTAGTAGTTAGGTAGAAATAAGGTATACTAGCTAGGTATTTTAATTTACTAGCCTAAAAGCTCCTAATAAGGTAAAAAGAGACCAGAAAAACGCCTAAAAGTAACTATATACTACCTAGAGGTTATTAGTAGCTTACTAGGGGTGCTCTTAAAAATTTTATATCTACTAAGTACTAGTACCCTCCTTACTAGGACTAGTTATATCCCCCTTAGTATTATTATCTCCTAAAGAAATAAATAAGGTAGTAAATAGGGTAATTAAAACCTTATAATATTACTTTAAGTTAGAAATATTAACTAGAGGAGTACTCGTAAAATACTAATAGAGATTAGATTAACTTATTACCTTATTATAAGCCTTATTTACCTCCTTAGTATACTTAGCTTATATATTCTATACCTCTAGCTACTTACTAGCTAGCTACTCTATCTCTAACTAGTAGTAATAGAGCTCCTTATACTACTTATATAATAACTTACTTTACTTCTTAGCCTCCCTAGTAATATATTACTAGTACTAAGCTATATCCTCTAAGGTAACTACTTAGTAATTCTCTATCTCTATAGAGATCTTAGCCTCCTTAGCTTTATATTTCTTTAGTATTATAATAGCCTTATTCTTCTTAACTTAGAGGGCCTTCTTAACTACGAGCTAAGTAGCAAGGATCTCCTTCTAAATATTATTAGATATTAATAATAAAGCACTAGGGAGGTACTAGGGACCTACTTTATTCTTAATATACTATACCTAAATATTAGGCTTAGAACTAGCCTTATTTATAAGGTATTTAATCTTATTAATAGCGCTTATTATATAATAAGTAGCTTATAATAAGTTAGTAGATAAGAAATAAGAAAATAATAAGTAAAAGTTATAATAATATAGGCTTTATTATTACTTATTCTAATATAATACTTATATTTAATAGAGGTATCTAAGAACTAAATAAATTAGTAATAAATTTAAAACCTAAAGCTAGTAAAGTATAAGATAAGTATTAGATAAGAACTAGGAGCTTACTATTACTCTTAAAATAGAGAATTAAGCTTATAAGGAGCTTAATGTTAGGGAGATCCTCTTTAGGGGGCTTATACTTCGCTATCGCTAGGAGGTACTAATAGCAGGGGTACCCCTAGAGCATACCTATAGTAGGGAAGGGAGCTTTACTAATGATATTAATAGTAGTAGTAGTAGTAGAGGATAATATAATAATAGATTTATTATGTAATAATTAAGATAAAGTTATTAGTAGGGGAGTAGGAGGCTAATAGTAAGTTATTAGTAATAGTAATAATATTATAAAGCTAAAGAAGTAAGAAAGAGAGATTTTAGTAGAGCGAAATTTTAAATAATATTTATATATTTCTAACTTAATACTAAAACTAGCCTTTTATATAGCTAAAAGGAGGATAATCTCTAGATTATTATATTATTTAACTTTATTTAACTTTATTATATATAGGGAGGTACTAAGTAGTTACTAGATAACTACTAGTAACCCCCTATATTATAATAAAAGCCTTTTTTATCCCTAGAGGGAGAATATCCTTATTAGACCTATAAAGAGACTAAAAATATAATAATAAGTAGAAAATATAATAATTTAAAGGGTAAATTTGAAGTAATAAAAATAAGCTTAAATAATAATATATTTTAGTATAGCCCCCTAGAGGAAAGAGTAATCCTTATAAGGGAATTTAGCTATAGCTACTTAGGTAATTACTAGGTAATCCTAGACTTATTAAATAAAGCTATAAGAGTAGTTAAAGTAAGGGATTAGCCTTATTACTAGCTTATTACTCTTCTAAGCTATATAGTCCCTTAATACCTAGGTATAAGAGCTATAAGAGTAGCTAGGGTAGAGGATAGGTACTTTATTACTAGCTAACTACTCCTCTAAGCTACCTAGCTATCTAAAGAAGAGTTATATAGCTAAAATAAGGAATATTAACTTCCAAGCTTATAGAAACTAAGAACTAAGAGATATATAGAGAGGTACTAGCTACCCTCTAGATAACTACTAAGTAGCTTAATCTAAGAATAAACTAGCTTAGAGGGGGGGAACTATATTATAAGCTAGGGATATTATAGGGAAAGGGGCTTAGTAGAATATATTAGGGAAGTCTATAGGAGTTAGGAGATATAGGGAGGTGCTAGGTAGTCCTAAATAAGTCCCCTAGCCCTTATATAGTAGGTTAGAGGGCTAGAGAAGAATATCTATCCTTAGTTATACCTAGCTATACTAACTCTCTCACTCTGCATCGTACTAGTATGTGACACCACTCACCCTGGAAATGACATCGCACGATTTACCCAGTAGTTCTTTCACTGGAAGTTGGGTGTACAGTTATTATCACCTATCTTCAACGTGATCATTCCCAGGTTTCATCACGCCAAAGACGTGAATTAAATGTGTTGTTGGCAATTCGCTAGTTGTGATGCCTTTTAATGACTTTATCACTTCAGTGACATATGAAACTTCCCGGGCGCCAGGCTTATCTGTCCCTAACTTCCAGTCTTCTGGGCTGCTACTGCAGCAAAGACCAATTCACTAAGATGCTAAAGGTCTCGATTTCATGAGCTTTGTTTCTCTAAAGAATATTCACAAGCTCACCCAGAATATCTGACATTTATGGGGAGATAGAAATCACAGCTACCGGCCTACACGTGTGGAAGAAAAAGCTTATGGCAAAGAAAGTGCGTAGAGGCTTGGAAATAACTAACTAAATTGCATTCGCCAGGGTGGGTAGGTCGGCTCCCCTTGACTATTTCAATCGCGAAAGCTCTCGTGTTAGTTCCTCCACAGAACGAGCAATTCCTGGCACAATAAAACAGATTTCGAAAGACTCTATATCTCTTTAGCAACACAGCCTTCGAAAGCCGTTGCGGACAGTCATTAATTCTCCGGCACTGAGCTTATTTATCATGCTATCGTCATGTATTGATCGCAGGCCTGTCCGCTTTGTCGCTCGCAACGTCCTGACCAACCCGGGCGACAGGTCTGCAACTTCCGTTCACCGCCTAGCAATTGAGTGGAAAACACCGCTTAGCTTTCTTTTGCCTCATAACTTCCAATAACCAGAAGGACTCTGTCGTAATACCTTCACCATCGCCCGTTCCTAGCGCAGCACGTGACTAACGTTAGCTCTAGAGCGACCTTATTCCAGGGGTCGTTCCTCTAACCGTAGTTATAAGTAACCACGTTATAGCTACTCTTATTATAATAGATTAAGCTCTCTAGTAACTATAAATATAGCCTATAAGACGTTTCTTAATAGTTATAAGCCTAGCTCTAACTAAACCCCTAACTACTATTTTAAACTAAGCCTTTATTATTAAAAGTACTTACTAAAACTTCCTCTCTCCTATTCCTTTTTCCTCCTTATTATATACTATCCTCTATTATTATAAACCCTCTATTTCTAAATAACTTTAACTATAATATCTTTTACTACTACTATTATAATATTATACTAGCTAACTATATATAGGGACTTTACTACTTAGTATATTATAATCTAAGCTAAAGCCTAAGCTACTAAAGTCTAGAAATATATTAACCTAGATAACCCTAAGGGATCTTTATACTTAGGTAAGACCTCGTTAGAAACTCTAACTCTTAACTTATATATTACTAAATAAAACTAGGATATTAATACCTAGTACTTATAAGAAAAGAGCACTTATAATTAATATATCGCTCTACTTAACTAGGAGGCTCTAGAAGAGGCTACTTCTAATACTACTTCTAGGACTACTCCTAAGTCTACTACTAGGATATAGATAAATAAATCGCACCCCCTTTAGCCTCTAACCGCCCTAGTTATAATTAATAAGAATACTATAGGTATATAGGAATAATACCTAGAGTACTTTTATTCGCTCGCTATATAAGAGTCTAAGCGAACCCGCGAGGACTATCACGAATAGCAAATAGGCGAAGGTTAACACACTTTAATTGCGCTATATTAAGTAGATTCTGCGTTAGAGAAGGAGAAAGTCTAACTATAGGCTAGCATAGCCCTAGAAGGCTAAAGAGTCGCTTAGTAATTATATAATCTATAAGTTATATAACTTATAAGTTATATAACTTAAAATTCAGGGGGGTCTAACCTAGCGCTATGATATTACCCCCCCCTTTACTAGCATTACTATCCGTAGTAACTAATCTATTACTATATAAGTATTCCTATAGTAGTATCCTCCCTATCTATACTCACGCCGGGGCGTTATTATTATCCGTAGTAATAGGGTCCTTGTCTCGCATAGTAGCTAAGAGCTAAGCTAAAAGGTATTTTAGTAGTCCTACTATTATTAGGTTAGTAGTATAGAAGTCCTATAGCGCTACGGGAGCGTACTTAAAACTCTTAGCGTTATATTAAGTAAGATCGTAGTTATAACCCTTCTAGTTAGCGTAATATTATAACTATTTTTAATATAACTAGCTAGTAGTTATATATATAACCTCGTATTCTAGCCCCTAGTTAAACTTAATAGGGGGTAGCAGGGTTTTAAATTAGCTTAGAAGAGGATTGCTAGTAGCCTTCTAGAGCTTACTTAGGTAGAATATAAGGTAGTAGTTATATCCCTTTAGCAGGTCTAGTATCTATATCCCCCCGGGCCCCGCGGCTTTAATTAGCTATAAGCTATCCTATAATATTAATAACTTTAAAGAGTTTTCCTAGTGCTATCCCTCTATTAATATATAAATAGAGTTACTTATAGCTAAGTTATTAGGTTAGTAATAGTAATTTATAGCGCGGGCGTAATATTATTAGGCTATAGCTATATTCCCTTTTATAATATCCTAAACGCTATAGATGTTTTATACTAACTACTAGGCGTCGCCCTGGTTAATCTTTTCCTTAGTTATTAAGAGCTTCTATATATATTAGTCCTAGTTAAAACTTATCTATAGTAAGTATCCTCGCTCGATTTTAAATAATATAAGCCTTGTATTTTTATTTAGTAATACTACTTAGGCGAAGTCTATAGTAGGGAGCATTTCGCTCTAGTTATCCTAGAATTAGTTTATCTATAGGTATAAGTATTAAGTTAGGTATTAGTTAAGAATTTCTATTTACCCGTTAGTTTTAGTATAACCCGCTATACTTAACTATATAGTTATACTATATATCTTATAGAGCTTATTCTAGAAGTTAGAAGTAAACTAAGGGCCCCTATTAGATATAATTATAGCAGGGAAACCTATATACTAGAAGATATAAGTATAATATAACTATATAAGGTCCCGCGCTATAACGGTCTTATAGTAGGGGAGGGAGACTATCTTTTTTAAGAGGCGGTATACTACGACGAATACGTTATTATACCTATAGTAGTTGAGGATTTATCATGGGTTGTAGGTATGCCCAGGACTTCGTGGATAAGGAAGAGGGAGAGGCATAAGGCCCTGCTCGCAGCAGAGCTTCTTATGCTTCTAGCTATAAGAACCTCTTAGGAAAGACCTCTTTAGTTAAGGAGTTACCTCTCGCATAGTAGCGTTCGTAGCACCTTTAGCACCTTACTAGAAGGTCGACCTTTTAGGTTAAGAAGTTATCTCATATAGTAGCTTTATGAGTTAGAGTTCTTTTCTAGGCTACGAGAGCCTTAGTAGCCCGTTCAGCTCTGATATAATCAGCCCCGGTGCGGCGCGCGTCCGACTTTATAATATTTAGAGGGTTTACTTATAAGTAGTAGGAACGTATAGAGTTCTTATATTGTTTTCCTTAACTAGTAGAGGGTATAGGTTAAAATACCTATATAGTATTTCCTAAATTATACCTACGAACTAGGTGAATTTGTTATAGTCTTTTTGCGAAGGGGCTGCGGCGTAATTCCGAGCTTAATACCTATAGTAGTTAGGTAGGTAGGATATAAAATCTATTATAATATACTCCTAAGGGTAGTCTAGTATTAGTAGGGGTCTTAACTTACCTAGAGGCTTATCTCTCGGCTTCTATGCTTAGTAGTAGGTATAGTAGTTATAAATATACTACTTAATATTAGTAGTTAGGCGGGGCTAGTAGTAGTATTCCTTTAGGAGTTTAATAGTCTTATTCTAACCTAGGTACGCTATAGGCCTCTAAATATAAGCTTCGTAGATTAACCTCGTATATAGGTCTTCTTCCTCTAGTATTATAAGCTTCCTATTTATAATTAGAAGCCCTTTCTATATTCTCTAGCGTTCTTTTTTAGTAGCTATAAGTACTTTTAGTAGCTAAAGCCATAGTATATTAGGTTTATAGTTTAACTAAAGGATATATTTAACTAGGAGGTAACCTTTTAACTTATCCTCTAGCTCTAGAGCGTTAATAGTTACTATAGGGCGACTTAGAGCGGATTTAAGTAGTTAGTATAGTTTGCTTATTACCTCTAGGGATAGGTAGGTAGGTAGTAGTAGTACCTAGGTATAGTTAGACTTATAGATAGCTTATTGCATTTAGAGGTCTTTATTCTTCTATAAGAGGGCGTTAGCTAGTACGTTTTCGCGCCCCGGGTAGTACTAGATATAGAAGTTAAAACTAGCTAAAATACCTAACTAGCAGGCTTAGTAGATATTTAGGAGCTGCTTAGTTATTAAGCTCGGAATTGCGCCGCAGCCCCTTCGCAAAAAGACTATAACAAATTCACCTAGTTCGCAGGTATAATTCAGGAAATATTATATAGGTATTTTAACCTATACCCTCTACTAGTTAAGGAAAATAATATAGGAACCCTATATATTCCTACTACTCGCAAGCAAACCCTCTAAATATTATAAAGTTAGACGCGCGCTGCACTAGGGCTCATTATATTAGAGCCGAACGGGCTATTAAGGCTCTCGTAGCCTAGAAAAGCTGCTATATAAGATAACTCCTTAACCTAAAAGGTCGACCTTCTAGCAAGGTACTAAAGGTATTATAAACGCTACTATATAAGAGGTAACTCCTTAACTAGAGAGGTCTTTCCTAAGAAGTTCTTATAGCTAGAAGTATAAGAAGCTCTACTACTATAAGCAGGGCCTTATACCTCTCCCTTATCCTTATCCTTATCCCTTAACTATATTAGCACTAGACTCTATATATAAATACGCTAAGCCTAAGCGAGGTATGCCCTTTAGTATAAATAATATAGAGGGGATCGCTAGAGAGTTTAGCCTTAATATAATTAATAAAACCCGCTCTTTTATTAACTACTTTACTATATATAGAGAGCGTATTATTAGTATAGCCCTTAAGAGGGCTTACCTTAATACCCCTATAGGGGACTCTATAAAGCGTAATAGTATTAGAGCTAAGTAAGTAAACTTAGTAGTAGAAGTTTAGTAGGTTATTATATACCCTATAGAGTAGCCCTTCTCTAAGCAGGTCCTCTGTATTACTAAGGTAGAGGTAGCCTAGGCAGCCTAGGCGAATGTTAGTAAGTATAGCTTATGCTAAATAGAGAGAGCGTTACTTATAACGGCATAGTAAAGATAATAATAACTTCTAGTAGATAAAGCGGTAATAGAGGCGGTATTAGTAGCGTAGGTAGTGCGTAAGAGGAAAGGTTAATAGTTTTATAGTCTATTAAATAATTAAAAACCACGTTATTATTTATACAAAGTTAAAGATCGTGAGGCTATAGGTATATATAAGTACGGCTATAGTTAGGAGAGGATCACGTGACCGAAGGCTATGTATTATTAGGAGGCGCGGAGTTAGAAGGTCTATCGCACTTAAGCAGGTAAAATCACTATATAGTAGCCAGAGGCCGCTGCTTAGTTATAAAGTAGAGTAGTAGTTAGTAGTTTATAATAACCTTAAAACGCTAAGTAGCTATAGAGAGTTTAGCCCTCTACTCTTCTAGCGCTAGAATAATTACTATTATCTTATAGTTATAGATAGGGTAATTTATCTCTATTAGCGATATTATCTTTGAGAAATAGGCTATAGGGTGCTATAGGCTATTATTAGTTTATTATTAGAGGAGGGTAGTAGCGTAAACTAATTTAGAGGCGTCTATCTTAACCTAGGTAGGTAATTTAGGCTTCTAGTAGCGTAGGATAGGGGCTAACGTTAGGGCCTCTTTTAGCGTTATAAATACTACTATATAATCGCTATTAAAGTTAAATTAGGCGCTTTTAGCTATAAGTCTAGTAAGCAGCCTAGCGATCTTCCTATAATTCGTAAAGAATTAGTAGTAAAGGTTTTAGAACCCTAAGAAGGACTAAACGCCGCGCACTATAGTTAGTAGCTACTAGTCCCTTACTATAAAAACCTTCTCAGGGTCGGGACTAATCCCTTTAGTTATAATAATAAACCTAAGGTAGTGCGTTATAGTTATACTAAATTTGTACTTCTTAATATTAGCCTAAAGCCCTGCTTAGCGTAGCTAATTAAGGACCTTTCTAACGTATTCTTCGTGCTAGAGGGGGTCCTCTAAGTAAACTAGGATATTATCTATATATACTAGATAGAGGTTATCTAGGTACTCTATAAGCATGTCGTTTATATAATATTAGTACGTCGCTAGGCTATTATAAAGCCCGAAGGGTAGAACCTTATACTTATAGGAGCTATAGTAGGTATAGAATATTATTAAGTCCTCTAAGTCCGGGTGAATATAGATTTAGTAAAACGCCTAGTAGATATCGATCTTTATAAATAACCTAGCTTAGGTAATTCGACTTAGTATTTTATTAATTAAAGGTAGTAGGTACTAGTCCTTCTTAGTAAATCCGTTTAGCTTTTAAAAGTTAATATAAAACCTTAAATATCTATTAGCTTTTTAAATAAATAGTATTAGGGATATAAATAGAGTATTACCTAGCGCTATAAACCCTTTTTTTAGGTTCTTAAGGAGATATTATTAGGTAGCCTCGAGTTCTAGTAAGGATTACTTATATAATAAGTAGAAAGTTAGCTACTCTTTTATACTAGGCTCTAGTTTAATCTAGTAGTTATAAGAGTAATAGGGAGGTCAGGTATCGCTAGCTATCTTACTAAAGTAGTCCCTCTAGCCCTAAAAATAGGGGGGGAGTCTCTCCTTAACTAGTTATTAATTTTTAGCTTCGTTAACCCCTACTAAGCTAACCCCTCTTTCTTCTTCCTCTTACTTATCTATAATTATTAGATCGAGCTTATATAGTAATATAGAACCTAATTTAATATTAGTATATCTTAGGTTCCTCTTAAACCCTATAGTACTAATAAGCGCTATATTAAGATTTCTCCTTACTTACTAGGCCTTAAAGGTAAGGGGTTTAGGCTTCTAACGCTAAATAAGCTAGGTCTAACCCGTAGTTAATCTTCCCTTTAATACTATATCTATCTTCTATAAGTTATTATTATATCCTAAGTCCCTAGGCGCGCTACTTCGTTATAGAATTTTTATAGGGGCCTTTATCTTACTTACTATAGCTTTCTAAGCGTTATATAGCTATTCCTTAGCTTTAAACCCAGCTTAGTAGCATTTAGCGTTAAGTTAATACTCTATATTAATTTTAGCGGGTTAGAGGAGGTCCTTAGCGTCTTATATAATCATTTAGGGGAGGTCCTAGGCTATAGGGGTATTACTTAGCTAGTATAAGCACTAATAGCGTATATCTACGCTAATATTATAGTAATTAAACTATACGTAGCTAAGAATAAGGTTATATCTCCCTATATTAAGTTAGAGGAGGGGTATTTATATTAATTCTTAGCGGTCTACTTATATATAGGTTGTCTATACCTTAGTTATAGTATCTAATAGCTCTCTATTAAAACTAGCAGCTAGAATAGGGTGCTATAGCTTATTATATTTAGTATAGTAAAAATCCCTTAATAAGGGGGTTATATAAGTATTTATAAAAGCGTAGTTATTTACTCTAGTATTAAGAAGGGCCTTAAGGCGAATACTATATCTATTATAGACTAGGACTAACTCTTTCTCTAGTAGCTTACTACTAACTAGTTATTATAAGTTAATAGATATTATTACTAATTACTAATTTCTTTAGGTCTCCCCTAGTAGGGAGTCTATTTTTACTAGGGGCTCTAGTTTTCTAATAGCTCTAGGTTACTACTAGTAGCCTTAGTAGGCTTAGTAATACTTATAGTAGCTCTAGCCCTCTTATAGGGGTAATCCCGCGAGGTATAGCTAGTATTACTATAGATAAAGCAGGCGCCCTAGTTATAGAGCTTCTTATATAAAGCCTCGGGGATATAGCCCTAGTTAGTATAAGCTTAAGCATAAGGGTTCCCTCTACTAGAAGGTTTAGCGCGGGCTACTAGGGCAGGGCCTCGTATAGTAGTTTAGTTAGCTAAATAGGTATTAGGAGGCGCTATAATATAGGCTATAGTATAGACCTAGGTAATATAGTCCTAGAAGTTAAGGGCGCTATTTATATTATAAATAGAGTACTAATTCTAAAGGGAGGTAAGTAACTTCTTATAGAACTTCTAGCGCTATTAAGATTCTAGGAGCTTAGCCTTATAAGTAAGTTTAGTAAAGGTTACTTACTTAACTTAAATATCCTTAAATAAGATAGTAAGGGCGTTAAGCTTTATCTAGGCCTTATTATACTAAACTAGGTTTATAAAGATACTTTTTAGCTCTTTAATAAGCTATTTTACTATAGTAATTTAAGGGGGGTTACTTAAGAGGAGAGGGGATAGAACGTTATAAGTAGTTCCTCTAAGGCGTGAGAGTATATACTTAAAGTATTAGGATTTATTATAATACTCCTTACTATTAAGGCGTATCTTAATATAAAAAAGCTAGGTATTAAACTTTAGGTACTTAGGATTAGTACCCTTAGTACTTATAAAGATAGGGACATTAGGTATCTTAGTAGGGCGGGTATTACTATAGCTAGTAGTTAATATAGGTAAGCTAGAGTAGACCTAACTCTCGAGGTGCGTTATTTAGTTAAGGATTGCCTAAAGCATAGCGCTATAGTTACTAGAGGGAGGGCTTATAGGGGGGGGAGTAGTAGTTATATTATATTTAAAGCGCTAAAGCAGGGCTTTATTAGTATCCCTTGCCTTATTACGCTCTTCTATAATAGTAATAGCGTTATATTAAGCCTAATTATATTCCTCTTTATAATACTTAAGCATAGTAGATTACTTAGTATTATTAATAGTAGTATAGGTATCCTCTAAGCGCTCCTAGAGCTCTTGATTTTTATATTCTAGGTATAGAGCTATATTATATAGTATATAGAGGTTATTACTAATAATAATTCATCTAGTATATAAGGCTTAAGACTTAGTACCTTAAGTAGCCCTTTTTATAAGCTAGTCTTAAATCTAAGTAAGGTTAAATCGGGGTTATTCTAAAATAGCTATATTATATTATTAAGGGTAAGGGTAATCTTCTAGCCCTTACCTAGGTAATCGTAGTTAATAACGAGGAGGTTAGGGAACTTCTATAGCTTAGTAATAGCGCTCTAGGCTAAGCTCTTATATCCCTCTATATTAAGGTCTATAAATAGGCCTTTAATAGGCTGCGTATATATAGGTTTATTCGGGTTAAAAACCATTAGGTCTTTATATAGAGGAGTATTATAGTTAGATAGCGCGGTATAGTAGTATTAAAGGGTTTTAATATAAGGCTCTAGGAGCCTTCTAGTATTAAGCATAAGCGTAGTTATAGCCTTATAGCTATAGCTAGCTAGTTACGACTTATTTAATATATTAATAATAAAGTAGAGGGGGGGTATTAATTAAGTTCAAGTTAGTTAGTTAGTATAAATTAGTTAGCTTAGCGCTTAGTTAGGTACTATACTTACGTTAGTTAATTAATAGGGTTAGGGTAGTAGTATATTAAGATATTATACTTCTATCTCTAGAGAATAGATAAATAAACGCAGAATAGTATCATAAATAGCGAATAGGCGAAGGTTAATATACTTTAATTACGCTATATTAAGTAGATTCTATATTAGAGAAGGAGAAAGTCTAACTATAGGCTAGCGTAGCCCCGGAAGGCTAAAGAGTCGCTTAGTAATCACGTGACCCGCAAGTCACATAACTCGCAAGTCACGTGACCCGAAATTTAGGGAGGTCTAACCTAGCGCTATAATAAGGACTAGGAGTTTAAATAGATTAACTATCTAGTTATAGAGACTATTACTTATAATATTATTACGTCTATATATATAGAACTTCTTATTAAAGGGGATATAACCCTATATAGCTTTATTATTAATCTTAAACGTTACTATGCTTTAAGTAAGGCTAGTACTCTTATTACTATTTTAGAAGAGTATATCTAAGTCCTAGAAAAAGCGAATAAGAGTATTAATCCTAATACCTAGATTAAGGACTTTAGGGGTATTTACCTCTACGTTACCTAGCTTAAGCTTCTTAAGGTAAGTAGTACCCTCGCTTTAAAAACTTTTCTTTAAGTAATAAGTTATTACTTTATACCTACTTAGGCTAATATAGAAATTATAGATATTCTTAAATAGGAGCGAGCGGGGATATTAGTCTCTAATATAAGCTAATATACTAATATATTTAAGGACCTCTTATATAAGGATATACTCTACTCGAGGTTATAAGGATAAAGCATAGGGGTCTTTATAATACTAGCTAGCTATATAAACGAGGCTAACCTATTAAGCGTTCCTATAACTAGTAATATATCTAGTAGTAAATAATACT
>JAVHLU010002083.1:0-21671 GCA_036785755.1 Colletotrichum ledebouriae
TAGCTTCTCTATATTAGTATCTCTCTAAAGTTAGTATATCGCTCTTAGTACTTAGGGCTATAATAGTAAGGGGTTTATTAGTCTCTAGTTACTAATCTAGTTAATCTCGCTATACTTATTAGCTTAGCAAGACTACTAATCTCTATATTTAGTATTATATATAGCTATCCTAGCTATATTAGCTATAACTTACTAGTTAAATAATAGCAGTTTTAATAATATATAAGGGGGTAAGGAAAGGGATATACTCGCTAGAACCTGCTAATAGCATATAAAAAAAGAGAAAGGGAGGATTTTAGGGTCTACGTTATTCCTACCTTAATTCTATAAGAAAGCATAGCTATTACTATTCTCTCGGAACTAAGGTAGGTCTACGAATCTCTTTCTCTCTTTAAACTATATTTTTATTATTATTTATATTATTATTATTCGTTACTTATAAATTTCTTAAGTTATAATCGCATTTGAAGTGGATTAATTATATATATATATATATTAATAGCAGGGATATATAGACGTAGCGAAGGCACCTAACTCTCTAAGAAGCCTATAAGGGCTATTAAAAAGAGTAAAAGAATCTACCTCTAGGTATTATTAGAAAAGGGCTAGAACTTATAGGAACTAGAAACATAATAAATAATATAACTCTACTTTTAATTAGGTAGGAATATTAAAAGTAGGCTTAAAAGATATATAGAATAATTCGTAGATCTAATTAAAAGAGATTATATAAATTAGGCGCGGATTCGCTAAGAAAATACTAAAAAACGAGGTATAGGATTATTAAGGTACTTATTATAATAATATATATATAATACTCTAGTCCGCTATGCTCCTCTCCTCTACGCTCTACTCTATAGTCTTCTTATAATAGGTCCGTGCGCTAAGGGAGCTTTCTAAAAGTTGCGCAGCTAGGTCTATCTTATCCTATCCTATTACTAATTAGATTTATTCTATATATAGCGTAACCTTCCTAATAGAAGGTCTCCCCTTAGAGCTAGCTATGGCTAGCGCTAACTAGTATATTTACTAATTCCTTTTTATATCTCTCTTCTATTAACCTAGCAATAGTCTTATTTAGGGTCTAATAGTCTAGCGCTTTATTAATTAAAATATATTAGTATCTTAATAAGGGATAGTAAGATATAGAATACGCTTTATACTTATTAACTCGGCCTCTGGCTACTGCATAGTGATTTTACCTGCTCAAGTGCAATAGACCTTCTAACTCCGCGCCTCCTGATAATATATAGCCTTCGGTCACGTGATCTTAACTTTCCTAACCATAGCCGTACTTATACGTGCCTATAGCCTCACGATCTTTAACTTTATATCGATAATAACGTGGTTTTTAATTATTTAATAGACTACGAAACTATTAACTTTTCCTCTCGCGTAATACCCGCGCTGCTATTAAATACTGCCTCTATTACCGCTTCGTCCGCTAGAAGTCGTTACTATCTTTACTATACTATTATTAGTAACGCTCTCTCTATATTAAAGCAGTCAGCGCAAGCTATACTTACTAACGTTCCCCTAAGGGGCCTAGGCTACCTCTGCCTTAATAGTGCGGAGGACCTGCTTAAAAAAGAGCTACTCTATAGGGTATATAATAACCCGCCTAGCTTCTACTACTAAGTCTACTTACTTAGTTATAATATAATAGCGAGTATCCCCTCTAGGGGTATTAATAAGAGCCCTCTTAAGGGCTATACTAATAATATACTCTCTATATATAATAAAGTAGTTAAAGAAGGAGCGGGTTTTATTAATCGTATTAATACTAAACTCTCTAATAAGCTCTCGCGCGTTATTAGTATTAAAGGGCGTGCCTTATATAGGCTTAGCGTTTTTATATACGGGGTCTAGTGCTAATATAGTTAAGATATAATAGGATTTATCGTGGGTTATAGGGATAAGGATAAGGAAGAGGGAGAGGTATAAGGCCCTGCTTATAGTAGTAGAGCTTCTTATGCTTCTAGCTATAAGAACCTCTTAGGAAAGACCTCTTTAGTTAAGGAGTTACCTCTTATATAGTAGCGTTCGTAGTACCTTGCTAGAAGGTCGACCTTTTAGGTTAAGGAGTTATCTCATATAGTAGCTTTCGTAGCACCTTTAGTACCTTGCTCGAAGGTAGACCTTTTGGGTTAAGGAGTTATCTTATATAGTGGCTTTTCTAGGCTATGAGAGCCTTAGTAGCCCGTTTAGCTCCGATATAATTAGCCCTAGTGCGGCGCGCGTCCGACTTTATACGAGGGTTTGCTTGCGAGTAGTAGGAACATATAGGGTTCCTATATTATTTTCCTTAACTAGTAGAGGGTATAGGTTAAAATACCTATATCGTATTTCCCGAATTATGCCTACGAACTAGGTGAATTTGTTATAGTCTTTTTGCGAAGGGGCTGCGGCGTAATTCCGAGCTTAATACTTATTAACTCTGTTTTCCTACTTATCCTATTAGTTATTAGACCTTTTATTAATTAATCTCTTTTTTAACTCGCTTTATAGTTCAAGAGGTTTTAATATATAAATAGGGATATTAGTTATTATTAATTTAAATAGTCTTCCATTTATAACATGTAGCTTAGAGCCTACTAGATTAATAATATAAGAGATCTCTCTAGATATACTTTTAATGAGATTAAATAACTTTAGTATTGTATTAGTAATATTCTTTTTATAAGTTACCTTATATATTATTACTTATAAAATAAGGGGTAGGCCTCTAGCCACTGCAGAGTGATTTTACCTGTTTAAGTGTAATAGACCTTCTAACTCCGCGCCTCCTAATAATATATAGCCTTCGGTTATGTGATCCTTTCCTAACTATAGCTATACTTATATATACCTATTAATAGCCTCACGATCTTTAACCTTATATTAATAATAACGTAGTTTTTAATTATTTAAACTATAAAACTATCGACTTTTCCTCTTATATACTACCTGCCCTGCCGTTAAATACCGCCTCTATCACCGCTTTATCCGCTAGAAGTCGTTAGTATCTTTATTATACCGTCGTTAGCAACGCTCTCTCTGTTCAGCGCAAGCCGTACTCGCGTTATTAGCGTTAAAGGGCGTGCCTCGCGCGGGCTTAGCGTTTTTATACGCGGGGTCTAGTGCTAATATAGTTAAGGATTTTATCGTGGGTTATAGGGATAAGGATAAGGAAGAGGGAGAGGTATAAGGCCCTGCTTGCAGAGCTTCCTATACTTCTAGCTATACGAACCTCTTAGGAAAGACCTCTTTAGTTAAGGAGTTACCTCTTATATAGTAGTTTTACCTTTAGTACCTTACTAAAAGGTCGACCTTTTAGGTTAAGGAGTTATCTTATATAATAGCTTTTATAGTACCTTTAGCAACTTATTAGAAGGTTAAGCTTTTAGTTTAAGGAGTTATCTTATATAGTGGCTTTTCTAGGCCACGAGAGCCTTAGTAGCCTATTTAGCTCTGATATAATTAGCCCTAGCGTAGCGCGCGTCTAACTTTATATAATATTTAGAGGGTTTGCTTGCGAGTAATAGGAATATATAGGGTTCCTATATTATTTTCCTTAACTAGTAGAGGGTATAGGTTAAAATACTTATATAGTATTTCCTAAATTATACTTATAAACTAGGTGAATTTATTATAGTCTTTTTGCGAAGGGGTTGCGGCGTAATTCCAAACTTAATAAAATAAGGGGTATTAAATAAGTAATATAAATAAAGTTATTAAACTATTCTAACCTATTACTACTCTCTTTTTTTTGAATAAGTCCTAGCTTTAATATAACTACTTTATACTTTATAATCTATTTAGAAGTTAACCTTTATATTATAATCTTCTCTCATAGGGGATTTAAAAGACTTCAATATATATCTCTCTAATAGGTTTATGCTAATAAACCTTATTAATTCCTATTCTTACTCCTAACTAAATAATACCTTTAGTACTTAACGCCTTAAGTATAGAATAGGTTTAATAATACTTAAGGTAAACTATCTCTGATATATAATTCTGAAACTAGATTATAACTTTATATAGCTTCTTAATCTCCTATATCTTACATTATATGTTCTTATATTCCCTAAGTAGTAATTAGTATAGGAGTTAATAATACTCCTATATTATTAGAATAAGTATTTATTACTAAGGAGTTAGCTTTCTAGAGGTAATTCTAGAACCTTAGCTTTATTAGAGGGGTTTTTAAGATAGCTTTAAGACCCTCCTTCTTAATATTATTTAAGTTAACATATTCCTATAGCTTAACTAACTTAAGCTTATACTAGGTTTAATTATATTATAGGGGCTAATTACTTGAACTATATACTTCTAGTAAGAAGCTAGAGGCTCTAGAGATATTGGAGGTATAAGTAGATATAGGCTTCTTATAGGTTTATATGTTATCAATATATAAGTAAATTTAATATTATAGATTTATTTAAATAGCTTTAATTAGTGTTATATCTAAACTTTGAGTTATTAATTATTAAATTATATAATATAAGGTATAAAAGTATTTAAAAATTAATCTATAACCTTTGAGCTCGGATCTACGCCGCAGCCCCTTTATAAAAAGACTATAATAAATTCACCTAGTTTATAAGTATAATTTAGGAGATACTATATAGGTATTTTAACCTATACCCTCTACTAGTTAAGGAAAATAATATAGGAACCCTATATATTCCTATTACTCGTAAGTAAACCCTCTTAATATTACTATATAAAGTTAGATATATACTATACTAGGGCTAATTATACTAGAGCTAAACGGGTTACTAAGGCTCTTATAGCCTAGAAACGCCCTCGCTAAACCTTCTAATAAGGTAAAAGCTACTATATAAGATAACTCCTTAGCCTAAATAGGTCGACCTTTAAGGAAGGTAAACGCTATTATATAAGAAGTAACTCCTTAACTAAAGAGGTCTTTCCTAAGAGGTTCTTATAGCTAGAAGCATAAGAAGCTCTACGAGCAGGGCCTTATACCTCTCCCTCTTCTATCCTTATCCCTTAACTATATTAATACTAAACCCTATATATAAATATACTAAGCCTAAGCGAGGTATACCCTTTAATATAAATAATATAGAGGGGATTACTAGAGATTTTAGCCTTAATATAATTAATAAAACCGGCTCCTTTATTAACTACTCCGCTATATATAAAGAGTATATTATTAATATAACCCTTAAGAGGGCTTACCTTAATACCCCTATAAGGGACTTTATAAGGCGTAATTTATTAGAGCTAAGTAAGTAAACTTAGTAGTAGAAGCTTAGTAGGTTATTATATACCCTATAGAGTAGCCCTTCTTTAAGGAGGTCCTTTATATTACTAAGGTAGAGGCAGCCTAGGCGGCCTAGGCCTATTAGGGCTTGAATATTAGTAAGTATAGCTTGCGCTAACTAATAGAGAGAGCGTTACTAACGATAGCATAGTAAAAATAGTAATACCTTCTAGCGGATAAAGCGGTAATAGAGGTAGTATTAGTAGCGCGGGTAGTGCGCGAGAGGATAAGTTAATAGTTTTATAGTTTATTAAATAAAAATAAAAACCACGTTATTATTAATATAAAGTTAAAGATCGTAAGGCTATCTAGTATAACAGGTATATATAAGTATAGCTATTATTAGGAAAGGATCACGTGACCGAAGGCTATATATTATTAGGAGGCGCGGAGTTAGAAGGTCTATTGCACTTAAGCAGGTAAAATCACTATGCAGTAGCCAGAGGCCAATATATAACTTTTATAAAGGCTCTATAAATAGATCTAGGTAGAATCTAGGCTTAAAACTAGCTAATAAGATATCGCCTGATTTAGCTAGATTTCGCGCTGCTTTTTCGCGTATATTACGCCCTACTGCGCGCGCCTAGGGGGTTGATTTAATACTTATTTATTATCAATATAAAACTTAATAAATACCGCGTGCTTAGTCAGAAAGACTAGTATTTAGTAGCGTCTTATTATTATTTAATAGCAGCTAAATCTAGAACGGGCAGCTGTTTGAAGATATTTAGGGCAGCGTTTGGGCGCTATTTATAAGAGGCCCTGGATCGTGACTGCTTATATAATCTCGTCTTCTCCGTTATGCCCTGGGGTTCCGGGTTGCAAGCGCAGCTCAATGGTGAGTGCCCCGCGTCAAAGCTCCCCGCTATTAAGTCGAAGCTCCAACTTCGCGTCAAGCTCTAAACTCGGCTTCAACAGCATAGGTCCCATCTCCCCCGCCAATAACCACTTTCTCAATACAGCTACCACTTTAGACATACAATGGCGACAATCGGGACCCTCCAGCGTATCGCCGCCGATAAGCTATCCACTATGATTCTAGCGGAGCAGCTCGCGGCCAGCCCATCAGTGGTAGTGATCGACGTCCGCGACGACGGTAAACAAACCACCTCACTTCACCCTCAAGGTCCTACCACTTGCTAATAGTTCGCCCCGATTTCACAGACTATCTCGGCGGCCACATAAAGGGCTGCATCAACGCGCCCTCGCGCACTCTTGATGCCATGATGCCTAACCTCGTCCGCCGCCTCCAAGACAAGAAGACCGTCGTCTTCCATTGCGCTCTCTCCCAGCAGCGCGGTCCCAGCGCCGCAATTCGCTACCTCCGAGAACGCGACCAGATCCTCGCCTCCTCCAAGAAGCCCCCTTCTGAATCATCAGACGACAAAGCCCCAGCGCAGCAGCTGCCTCAGGCCGTATATGTTCTCGACCGAGGTTTTGTCGGCTGGCAAGAGGTCTACGGCGAAGACGAGCGGTTAACTGAGGGGTATCGAAAAGAACTCTGGAAGGATGGGTACTAGGGCTGAACCTACAGAGCAATTATAACAAGTCTCATCTCCCTACTCTTCTATTAAAAGCCACATCAAGTTCATCTTCGCCCTAAGCACTTTGCACCGTCTTCCTATTATATAGCCTCATGCACACCTCAACGAACACTTTTGCGAATTGTTCTTCTCTATATATAAAGCAACAGACTGTAAGAAGATCGTTCTACGATTCGGGCATTAGGAAACACACCGCTGCACTTCTTCCTAGTTATCCAGCGCCGTTCCGAATTCATCCAAGCGTTATTTCTAAGTAGCGGTCGCGAAGGATTTAAGCTAAGGTATTATCAGCCCCATTATAAGAATTAATTTTAGTCGTTATATCCTATATATCTATTAAATACAGTAGATCCCCCTATAAATATATTAAACTCGGGCACCACACCTATATGCACTTTAAGGGAAAATTATATATTTTAGAACATAGCTTTAATTTTAGATTATAATTACTACGCTACTAAAGTCAAAAACCTAATTATATACAAGAATTTACTTAATCCTTCTAGCTATGATTTACTAAGAAAGTAGGAGGGCGCGTATAAGTAGTATTAAGGCTAGTAGTAATATTAATAATATATAGGGTTCCTTTACCTCTAAGGTAGATAATATAATAATTAATCTTATAGTTAAATAAATAGTTATTCTAAAGGGAGAATTTAAAGCTCTAAGGGCTTTAATATTTAATTATTATAAGAATAGATATATAAGTAGCAAAGGGGACGCTAAGGCAGCCGAAATAATAGATATTTATAGGCTAAGTAATATTATAATAAAAGCTAATAGATTTAAGCATAAGGAGATAATTTTAATAGACTTTTAATAGAATTAATTAATTTGCCTTCTATTAGGAAGGTTGATCTTTACCCTTTAGGAAGCTAGGCCTACCTAAAGAGAAAAGCTCTCTTCTTACTATTAAACCCCTATATATTAAGAGCTTAAATCTAATTAGTCGTTTGAAGGAATAAAATAGTCTATCCTAAGTCTAGATAAATATAGGTTTATATAGCTTAGTTTAGTCTATACTACTCTTATTAGCTCTTATTAGCTCTTTATTAATAAGCCCTATATATATAATAAGGCTCTAGCTAGTAGCTAGTAGGAATAAGTACTTACTAATATATTTATACGCTTACTTTAAGGTTAGATAGAGTTAGCTATAACTAGACTTAATAAACAAAACTTTAAAATATAATATAAAGTAGTTATTAAGACCTACCTTAAGTAATATAGTTATTAAGGGTTGCCTGTAATCTTTAAAGAATCTCCTTACTTATCTTCTTTATAAGGTACCTATAGACTTTAAGTAATATATAACCTAGAGAAACAAATAGCTACTCCTTAGTATAGCCTATAGTATACTTACCTTTTACGTTTTATTATCTCTCTTAATATATATAGCTCTAATAAGAGTAAGAGGTATATAAAAGATTATATATTAAGAATAGAGTATTATATAAAGAGTATATTATATTATTTACTTATCTAGTAATTATCCCTGCTATAAATTCTAACGAAGAGATCTTTTTCTTTAAGTATATATTAAGTATTTACTAGTATATTTATACCCTTATTAAGGTTTAATAGAGTTAGCTATAACTAGACTTATAACTTATTATATTTAGCGTAGTAAAGGTCCCTTAGTAAGGGGGTTATATAGGTATTTATAAAAGCGTAGCTATTTACTCTAATATTAAGAAAGGCCTTAAGATAAATACTATATCTATTACAAACTAGAACTAACTCTTTCTCTAGTGGTGTACTACTAATTAGCTGTTATAAGTTAATAGATATTATTACTAATTACTATTCTCTTTAGATTTCCTCTAATAAGGAGTTTATTTTTAATAGGGGCTCTAGTTTTCTACTAGCTCTAGGTTACTACTAGTAGCTTTAGTAGGCTTAATAATACTTATAATAGCTCTAGACCTTTTATAGGGGTAGTCCTATAAGGTATAGCTAGTATTATTATAGATAATATAAGCGCCCTAGTTATAAAGCCTCTTATATAAGGCCTCGGGGATATAACCCTAGTTAGTATAAGCTTAGGTATAGAGGTTTCCTCTACTAGAGGGTTCAGTATAGGCCACTAAGGTAGGTATTAGAAAGCGCTATAATATAAGCTATAGTATAGACCTAAGTAGTATAATACTAGAAGTTAAAGGTATTATTTATATAATAAATAGAGCACTAGTTCTAGAGGGATATAAGTAGCTTCTTATAGAGCTCCTAGCGCTACTAAGACTCTAGGAGTTTAGCCTTATAAGCAAGCTTAGTAAAAATAACTTATATAATCTAGATATCCTTAAATAAAATAGTAAGGATATTAAGCTTTATCTAAGCCTCGTTATACTAAACCAGGTTAATAAAGATATCTTTTAGCTCTTTAATAAGCTATTTTATTATAGTAATTTAAGGCAAGTCCCCTAAGAGGAGAGGGAATAAGATATTATAAGTAGTTCCTTAGCCTCTAGCTACTATATAGTGATTTTACCTGCTTAAGTGTAATAGACCTTCTAACTCCGCGCCTCCTAACAATATATAGCCTTCGGTCACGTGATCGTAACTTTCCTAACTATAGCCGCACTTATACGTGCCTATTATACTAGATAGCCTCACGATCTTTAACTTTATATTAATAATAACGTGGTTTTTAATTATTTAATAGACTATGAAACTATTAACTTATCCTCTCGCGCACTACCCGCGCTACTAATACTGCCTCTATTACTGCTTCATCCGCTAGCAGTCCTCTTATTTAATCGGGTTAGCTAACGCCTTCGTAGCTATACCGTCGTTAGCAACGCTCTCTCTATATTAAAGCAGTCGGCGTAAGCTATACTTACTAATATTCGCCTAGGCCGCCTAGGCTACCTCTACCTTAGTAATATAGAGGACTTACTTAAAGAAGTGCTACTCTATAGGGTATATAATAACCTACTAAACTTCTACTACTAAGTTTACTTACTTAGCTCTAATATTATTATACCTTATAGAGTCCCCTATAGAGGTATTAAGGTAAGCCCTCTTAAGGGCTATACTAATAATATACTCTCTATATATAGCAGAGTAGTTAATAAAGGAGCGGGTTTTATTAATTATACTAAGGCTAAACTCTCTAGTAACCCTCTCTATATTATTTATATTAAAGGGTATACCTTACTTAAGCTTAGCGTATTTATATATAAGGTTTAGTATAAATATAGTTAAGGGATAAGGATAAGGAAGAAGGGGAGGTATAAAGCCCTACTTATAATAGAGCTTCTTATACTTCTAGCTATAAGAACCTCTTAGGAAAGACCTCTTTAATTAAGGAGTTACCTCTTATATAGTAGTATTTATAGCACCTTTAGCACCTTACTAGAAGGTTAACCTTTTAGGTTAAGGAGTTATCTTATATAGTAGCTTTTCCAGGCTATAAGAGCCTTAGTAGCCCGTTTAGCTCTAATATAATTAGCCCTAGTATAGCGCGCGTCCGACTTTATAATATTTAGAGGGTTTGCTTATAAGTAGTAGGAATATATAGAGTTTCTATATTATTTTCCTTAAATAGTAGAGGGTATAGGTTAAAATATATATATAGTATTTCCCGAATTATACTTGCGAACTAGGTGAATTTGTTATAGTCTTTTTGTAAAGGGGCTATAGCGTAATTCCGAACTTAATGAGTAGTTCCTCTAAGGCGCGAGAGTATATACTTAAAGTATTAGGACTTATTATAATACTCCTTATTATTAAGGTATATTTTAATATAAAAGAGCTAGGTAGTAAACCTTAAGTACTTAGACTTAGTACTCTTAATACCTATAAAGATAGGGACTTTAGATATCTTAGTAGCCTAGGTATTATTACTACTAATAATTAACAAGAGCGAGCTAGAATAAACCTAACTCTTAAGGTACATTATTTAGTTAAGGATCGCTTAAAGCATAGCGCTATAGTTAGTAGAGGGAGGGTTTATAAGTGGGGGTATAGTAGTTATAATATATTTAAAGCGCTTAAGTAAGGCCTTAGTAGTATCCCTTCCCTTATCCTGCTCCTTAGTAAGTAGTAGTATTATATTAAGCCTAATTATACTTATCTTAGTAATACTTAAGTATAATAAACTACTTAGTATTATTACTAGTAGTATAGGTATTATCTAAGCGCTCCTGGAGCTTTTAATTCTTACATTCTAAGTAGAGGGTAGTATTATATAATATATAAAGGTGATTACTTATAGTAATATATCTAGTATATAAGGCTTAAGACTTATTACCTTAAGTAGCTCTCTTTATAAGCTAGTCGTAAATCTAAGTAAGGGTTAAGTTAGGGTTATTTTAAAATAGCGATATTATATTATTAAGGGTAAGAGTAATCTTCTAGCTTTCGCTTACGTAATTATAATCAATAATAAGGAGGTTAGAGAACTTTTATAATTTAGTAATAGCGCTCTTAGCTAGGCTCTTATGTCCCTCTATATTAAGGTCTATAAAAAGGCTGTTAATAGGCTACTTATATATAAGCTTAATTAGGGTAAAGACCTTTAGGTCCTTATATAAGGGGGTATTATAGTTAGGTAGCGTCGTATGGTAGCGTTAAAGGGCCTTAATATAAGGCTTAAGGAGTCTTCTAGTATTAAGTATAAGTACTATTATAGCCTTATAACTACGACTAGCTAGTTAGGTCTTATTTAGTATATTATTATAAGGTAGAAGGGGGGTATTAGCTAAATTCGGCTTAGTCGGGTATAGATTAGTTAGCTTAGCGCTTAGTTAGGTACTATACTTATATTAGTTAATTAATAGGGTAGGGGTAATAATAGTTAATTAAGAGATTATACTTCTATTTCTAGAGAATAGATACATAAATATAGAATAGTATTATAAATAGCAAATAGGCCAAGGTTAATACGCTTTAATTACGCTATATTAAGTAGATTCTATATTAAAAAAGTGAAAAGTCTAAGCATAGGGTAGCGTAGCCCCGGAAGGCTAAAGAGTCGCTTAGTACTTATATAACTTATAAGTCACATGACCTGAAATTCAGGTAGGTCTAATTTAGCGCTATGATAGTAGCTACTATTATATTAACTCTATGTAAAATAACCTAGCTACCCTCCTACCGTTTTAGCTCTTCTCTATATATAATATAATAACTATATATATATCTAACTTTATACTGATAATAATCTTATTATATATACATATATATATACTTATATTACGTAACGATCTTCGAAGCTGTTATAATATACTAATATATTTATAAATATCTTCTAAAAAGAAGACTAGTTAGGCTATAGCCCTTAAGAAGGCGCGCGCTGCTAAAAGTAAGAATAAAGCTAGGGGTAGAGGGGCGCACTCTCCTCCCCTAGAGAGCGATAGCGAGGTTATATATATATTAATCCTTCTTATTATTAATATATAATATACTAATATATTATAATAAGTAGAAAGAAGAAGTAGAAGTAACCTATAGAGAGTATTATAGGCTACGCCTAGGTTAAGCCCACCTGGGCTTCTACCTAGGTTCACTACCTTAGGGAACTACCCGGGGCCTGCCTAGGGCTTACCTAGTTATTCCCTATAAACTAGCAAAATTATTATTAGAGAGGAAAACTTCCCCTTTTCCTCTTTAGCATAAATAAATAGTATTATAATAACCTCTTATTAAATAAACTTAGGTCTAACCCCTTATATATTTAAGCTTATTACTATAATAATAATAATAATAAGTAGAGCGCCGCTCCCTATTAGTTAGTAAGATAGTTAATAGTAGTATAGTTAAAACTTAAGATAAGCTATTACAGGCTAATTTAACAATAGTAACATAGTCTCTCTATTAATAGTTATAAGAAGTTAAGTAGGGGAATAGCTAACGTATAGCTATATAGACCCCTATAAGTACTATTAGTAAGGTACTAGTAATACTTAGTATAATATACTAGAAGCTGTTACCCCTACTTTTAAAGTTTTTAAGTAAGTAAAAGGAATATATTACCTCGGTATAATAAAGAAGGTATAGGATTGCTAGAAATAGGGCGTTCTATATTATAAATATAGAGGTATAGTACCTTATTAACTCCTACTTAGATTTTATACCCTAGTAAGTAGTCTCTACTTTCTATAGAGCTAGGGGGGGTAGAGGGAAATATAACCCTAAAGACTTTATAGCTTACTTAGACTAAATATACAAGGACTTAAATATCTAATTATAAGCTATAGCTTAACTATAGACCTTTTAATAAAAAGAGAATAAATCCCTAGTAACCTTCCTATCAAGATTTAAGTAAATACTAGCTAATATAAATAATATAAACTAGCTAAGTTAAGTCTAGATCTCGCTTTTAGAAGCCTCCCTTACCCCTAAGCTAAGGGATTAGCTTATTATTATTAACCTACTAGCTAATTATAATAGCTAGCTCTTGAAGGTTTAGAGTATTATATAGAAAGTAAAGCGCTAGAAAGTCTTTAGTAACTACTTAGTAACCTTTTAGAAATCTATTACTAAAGATACTAAGGGGGATACCTATATAACTGGAGCTATATATCTCTTATAAGTTAAGAAAGCTAAATATTATAACTATTAAAACTCTAGGCTCTCCTTAGGTACCTCCCTAGTATAATACTAATAGCTTTAGAAGGGTATAAGGAACTCCTATACTTATTATACTTATAGAGTTAGAGGTTATATTACTTAGCGCTACTCTAATAAGGAGGACTAGTTACTTAGGGTTATAAAAATAAAGACCTTAAAAGAAGAACTAATATATTATAAGGTTATAAATAATTACTAAGTAGTAGCTAACTCCTTATAAGAAGATAAAAAGTTAGAAAAAAACTAACTCTAGAGTAGAGTTAAGCCCTAGAGCTTACTAGGGAGGAGATATTAAGTTAGGAAGAATATAAATAGGAATAACTATCTAATAATAAGCTTATTATTATTTAAGCTAGAGTTAATAGAAGATATCTAGCTTATACCCTAGTAAATACTAGGAGTAATACTTATATAATAATTAACTTTTCCCTAGTTTAATACCTTTACTTTCTATATATTAAGAAGAGAGACTAACCTTTAAGGGAGTATATACTTAGTAAACTATTACTAGGTAATATACTAGGTAATATACTAGGTATAGTAGTATTTAACCTAGAAATAAGTAGTTATACCTAGTATATCTTTATATATATAATTAATAGCCTAGACCCTAGTATCCTCTTAGGGCGCCCTTAGATAGAATAGAACTAGGTTATTTATAATACTATAGCTTATTAAGTATATTATAAGAGGGAATAAGTTAGGCTATATCTAAAGGAGTAATAAGAAAAACTAGAAAGGGCTAGAACCGATAGGAACTAGAAAGACAATAAATAATATAGCTCTACCTATAAATAGGTAAGAATATTAAGAGTAGGCTTAAAAGATAAATAGGATAACTTATAGATATAATTAAAAGAGATTATCTAAATTAGGCGCGGATTCGCTAAGGAAATACTAAAAGACGAGGTATATAGTTATTAAGGTACTAATAGTAGTAATATATATACTATCCTCCTATCTGCTATGCTCTTCTCTTCTACGCTCTACTCTATAGTCTTCTTATAATAGGTCTATACGCTAAGGGAGTTTTCTAAAAGTTATATAGCTAAGTCTATCTTATCCTATTCTAATTATCCCCTTAAGACTCTTTAATAATATTATAAAAGAGAGTTTAAAAAAAAATAAAACTACTTTATAGAAATAATAAAGAAACTCTATTTATAGATCTAATTTATTAATAATATCTTCTAAGTAGGTAATCTTATTATTAAGAAGATCCCTTAGGTTTAACTATCTTCTACTATAAGTTATATTTTAATAATAGCCTTACTACCTCTTCCTCTTTATAATACTCCTTATCCTACTCTAATCCTTAGTATAGCTATAACTACCTACTTTATTATACTAGGCGTAAGAAGTTATAATAATATACTCCCTCGGGCGTGTTCTACTTAATCTAATCGTACTAGTTAGCTCTCTACTAAACGTAGTCTATATAGCTATAGTTATATTTATTTAAAAGACTAGGCCTCTTAGGATATAATAATACATCTATAAGTATAGTTCTTAGGCGTTAGTTAATAGTTATACTACGACTTAGTATCTATAAGACCTATAACTAAAGCTAATATCTAAAGTATTTAAGCTTATTATCTAGTATTTTAAATAAAGCTAACCTAGATAATACTAATAGTTTATAAATAGGTTAAGGAATATCTACTATAAGAAATAGTATAATATTATTATTATTTCTAAAGTCTACTACGTTATTATTTATAAGTAAAGGAGTAGGAGGGTATAAAGGGAAGAAAGGTATTTTCTTAAAGTCTTCTTAGCTTAATAAGGTATCTTATAAAGCTATATTACTATTAATAGTTAAGTTATAGAACTCTATAGTAATTATAGATATATATCGAGTAACTAAGGAGATTTTAGAGTTAGAGAATAATATATTATTACTTAAAGTTATATTACTAAAACCTAGAGATAGTAATCCTTCTTAAATTAGAGCTCTTACCTATTCGATATATTAGAGGCTATATATAAATCTATCCCTCTACTAAACTAAATTAACTATATAGGTATTAATTAATAGGAGCTTTTAGAGTTATAGAGGGGCTCCTATCTTATAATACTATATATTAAGGTCCTATATAGCTTCTATAAATCGCTAATTACTATTCTAGTTCTATATAGAGTTATAATAGAAGTAGTAGCTAGTCGACTAGTTTATAAAATTCGTAGCCTAGTAATAATTACTATAGTTTAATAGAAAGAAAGGCCTAGTAATATCCTAGAAATTCTTTACCTCTACTCTTTTAAGCTCTATAGAAGCCTTATTAATTTCTTTCCTAGGTTACTAGGTTAGCTTATAGATTAGGGTATAGATACTATAAAAATAGCCCTTAATTATAAATATAAAAAGGGCTATAACCTCTAAATTATCTAACTCCTCTTATCCTATTAGCTTCCCTTATATATTATAAAGGTCTACTAAATATTCTACCTAGGCTAAAGTTATAATAAATAGCCCTCTTCTATACTAAGTTATTAAGTAATTTATAGATTCTTTATTCTATTATATATACTATAGGACTACTAGTATAAGCTTATCTTTATTTATTATAGGGTTCCCTTTAGGTCTTATAGTATTAAATCCCGCTAAGGTATTAATAAGGTTAAATATAATATCTCTCGGGGTAATAGGGGCTAAGTAGGGTAATATAAATAGTTTTATAGACCTAGGGTAATTAAGATATTTTATAAAGTTAGCTAGTTACTATAAGTTATAATCCCTCTTCTACTTCTTAAAGTTATTCCTTCTTTTTATATTCTAGATATTTAGTTCCTTTAATAATCCTTCCTCTCTATTTAACTCTTCTAGATTAATAAGAACTATTAAACTAATCTATAAATTAGTATCTATAAGTACTAGTAGGTTAATATCTATCCTATCTCGAGATAAAACCTCTAGGTTTATAAATTAAGAGGTATATTTAGCTATCTAATATTTAATATCTTCTTAAGCTATCCTTTTCTTAATATCTCTATCTCTTAATTTAAAATACTAATTATATAGAATTCTATTTACTCTTAGTTAGGTCTAGTATCCTTTAAGAGGTATTTTATTAGTAAAAGCCTTTAATAAATAATTAATCTAAGCTTAATACCTTATCTTAATAAGCTACTTTAGAGGTACTAGGCTTCTAATTTATATAAAGGACCTAAGCTAATTAATAAAGTAGAAACTAGAGGTATATAATAGAGGGTCTCTATATTAAAGTCCTATTATATATACTTATCTTATTAGAACTTCCTTAGTCTTATATCTTAGTAGAAAGCTCCTAGTAATAAATATTAGAGTTTATAGTTATCCTTTAGCTCCTCTTCTTAACTACTAATTATTATAAAACTAGTTTCTCCTCTCTTATAAGTTAATTAGTAGACCTATAATAACTACCTTAGTAGACTTAGGTGCTTATAAATAAATAAGGAGTATATTAGGGGACTTAGCTTTAATTTAAATAACTATAATATTCCTTATATCTCTATCTTTAAAATCGTTTTCTATACTTCTAACTATTTTATAATAGAGTAGTTAGCTAGGCTTAGTAAGCCTTATAATATAGCGAGTAACTACTAAGATATCCTTAGTATATATCGGAGTTACTATCTTAAGTATACTAATAGTATTAAATATACTAGCTATAACTTAGTAGAAGTATAAGGGGCGAATTATCTCCTCTATTACTTCTAAGGTCTTATTCTAATATTTAATAAGGATATATTTTAATACTATATTACAACGATCTATTTAACTAGGGATATTATCTATCCTAGGTAGAGGGCGCGTACTATATTTAATTAGGTAAAGCTAGTAACTAAGCTTATTAGGAGGTCTAAAGCCTAGGATATCTCTATTACTTTATCCCTATACCTAAAACCTACTTATACTTAGTTTATTAGATATAAGCTCTATTAAAAGTCTAATTTTAAGGATAAGAAGGTTTAAGGATCTTAACTCCTAGATCTATAAATCTAACGCTTTTTTATTATGAAAGATAACTTTCCCTATTATAATATATTAAGAAAAAAGTTAATAAAGCGAAAATATAAGTAATTTATAAACTTAAGAGCTAAATAAAAGTAGTATTTAAAGAAAAGGAGGCGCTATAGCGTAGTAGTTAATATTATATATTTAGTAGATAAAATAAGTTTAAAAGTAAATAATATATATAGGGGGGAGAGAGAAACTAGAGGGTTTAAAGGGTAAGGAGTATATCTTTATATCTATTAATTACTTTAATTAATATAGTAATTTATTAGTAGCCTATAGAAGGAATAATTAACTCTCTTTCCTTACCCTCCTTAGCTTTAATAAAGTAAAACGAACTTAGGATAAAGAACCTATAATAAATAGAATAGTAAATTAGGGTAGTTATATATAGGGAAAGAATAAAGGAAATAATAGTTAGTAATAGCTATTAAAACGAGTAGCCTAGTTATAAATTAAATAAATATTCTTCTCTATCCTCTATTATTAACTTCTCCCCTTATAATAACTACTTTTAGCTAACTACTTTAATCTTTATTTAACCCCTTTATACTTCTTCTCTTATATCTACGAATTATATCTTCTTATAATAGCTAACTATAACTTCCTTATCTTAGGTATTAAAAATACTAATTAATCTTACCCTTATTATCTCCTATTTATAGTAACCCTTTAGGTCCTTAGTTCTAATATCCCTATACTTAAAATAAAGAAAAGTAATATACCTCTTTTTATTTAATATTCTAATAACTAATTTTAGCTATTCTTTCCCTTTTCTTTAATATCCCTATACCCTCTAGCTAATAATTATAATTCTTAGGTAGCTATAAGCCTTATTTAGCTTTAACTTAATATCCCTAATAATAAATACTTAGAGGTAGCCTTTATACTATAGATATTCTCTAATAAGACTACTAAGGTAATAAAGCTAGCTTTCTAAAAGGCTTATCTTAGTAAATAGGACTTTAAATAAATATTTAGGGTAACTAAGAGGTCTAGAGAGTTCCGCTATTAAGTCTTTATCTATACCTCTATTACCTTCCTTACTAGCTCGTAGGAAATAAAGGTTTTTTAGCGCGTAGTAGCTATATATAGCTTATTTATTTAATCCTAAGGTAGTTATAATATAGTACCCTATATTTCTTATAAAGAGCAGGCCTATATTACTAAGAACCCTATATTAGGTATTTATATCTACGAACTATACTTCGAGTATATCTTAATACTAAGTACTCCTTATATTAACTACTTCTTCTATAAAACTTAAGAGAGTTATTTATATAATAGTCTAAGTATTTATAAGCGCTATAAGTATAGAATTAAGTATAATAATAAAGTAAGGAGGAGTAGAGAATTTAATAGTATAAAGAAGATCTTATAGTCCTAAATTCTAGTAGATATTATAATTATAACTATAGCTAAGTTTAACCTCTCGCTCCTTTATAATAAATACTATTAATAGGCCTAGGAATATTATCCTAAAGCTAGGTTTATATACTCTTATTACCCTTTTATAATATAGCTACCTCTAGAGTTTAACCTTATAGAAATTATAAACTACTTAGGGCTTTATATTATAAATTAGAGTAGGAAAATAGGGTTTCTAGATATATTTATATAGTATATAAGGGGGGGTAAAAAAGGAAAAGAGAATAAGAAGCTAGTTAGGTTTAAATAAGAAATTAAGGCGTATATTATATAAATAGGTCTATAAAGCTAAGGTTAAAGCATATCTAAGTATAAAAATTAATATAATCTTTTTTTATAAATATCCTTTTCTTTCTCTTTAGTAGAAAGTAATATAATATTAGTAATAATCTTTTCTAGGGAAAGAAAAAGGGGGGGGGTAAGAAAATTCTATTAATATCTTTACTAGGGGCTAGTAATTATAGTTTTAATACCCTCTCTCCCTTTCTCTTCTTTTCTCTTATCTTTAGGTTATTAATCTTATATTTATTTAGCGAGGAAGGGTAGCTTTAGTATTATTACTAGGAGGTTAAGGATTTTATACTTTCCTAGGCTTAATTACTCTATTATAACTACTAATAGATATTAAAGTTATTTAAGCTATTATTATATTAAATAATAGCAAGGGGCATGCTCTAAATAAATAGGGAGTTACTAATACTATCTCTTACCCTTATCTCTAAAGTTTAGGAATATTATCCCTAGAATCTTAAACTTTTAAACTAAGAGATAAAAGGAAAGGAAAATTAGAATAGGTCTATAAATTATTAATTAAAATAAGTTATAATAAAAGAAACCTTATATATCCCCTAGACCTTTTATTTTAATATACTCCTTTTTTTTCTCTTTTAGTATTTTAAGAATCTTAATAACTAGTTATTATCTAGCTTTTAAAGCCTTAATTATCTTCTTTAAATCCTTTAAATATTATTTTAATTATACTATTTTATATAATAAATCCTCCTCTTCTTCTTAATTACTTTCCCTAGGTATTATTAGTTCCTCCTCCTCTTCTTTAGGTATATAATTATTATACTCTTTATTCCCTAGCGCTAAGAAGACTTTTACTAGGTTCCTTTTTAAATTAGATCTATAAATATCTAAATTACTTAGTTCCTAATACCTTTTAGGAGCTTAAATAAATTTATAAAGTTAATTTCTACTAAACGTCTTTCTAATAACCTTATTACCTACTAATATTACTAATTAATATAATAGAGCTTTTAGAGCTTATAAAAGGATATAGAAGGGGCCTTACTATTAGTAATTAAGCTTTTTAATACACGACTTATTAATAGAGCCCTTAATATTAAATACTAGTACTAAATTACCTACCTTTAGCCTCTCCTTCCTTATAGTCCTCTTATATTAACTATTATTAAGCTCGGAATTACGCCGCAGCCCCTTCGCAAAAAGACTATAACAAATTCACCTAGTTCGCAGGCATAATTCGGGAAACACTATATAGGCATTTTAACCTATACCCTCTACTAGTTAAGGAAAATAATATAGGAACCCTATATATTCCTACTACTTATAAGTAAACCCTCTAAATATTACTATATAGAGTCGGACGCGCGCCGCACTAGGGCTAATTATATTAGAGCCGAACGGGCTACTAAGGCTCTCGTGGCCTAGAAAAGCTACTATATAAGATAACTCCTTAACCTAAAAGGTCGACCTTCTAGTAAGGTATTGCGAATACTATTATATAAGAGGTAACTTCTTAACTAAAGAGGTCTTTCCTAAGAGGTTCTTATAGCTAGAAGTATAAGAAGCTCTATAAGCAGGGCCTTATACCTCTCCCTCTTCCTTATCCTTATCCCTTAACTATATTAATACTAGACCCTATATATAAAAACGCTAAGCTTGCGCGAGGCACGCCCTTTAATACTAATAACGCGCGAGAGCTTACTAGAGAGTTTAGTATTAATATAATTAATAAAACCCGCTCCTTTTTTAATTACTCTATTATATATAGAGAGCCTATTATTAGTATAGCCCTTAAGAGGGCTTTTATTAATACCCTTAGAGGGGATACTTATTATTATATTATAGCTAAGTAAGTAGATTTAGTAGTAGAAGCTAGGTAGGTTATTATATACCCTATAGAGTAGCCCTTCTTTAAGCAGGTCCTCTATACTCTTAAGGTAGAGGTAGCCTAGGCCCCTTAGGGCTTAAGTATTAGTAAGTATAGCTTGCGCTAAATAGAGAGAGCGTTACTAATGATAGTATAGTAAAGATAGTAATAACTTCTAGCGGACGAAGCGGTAATGGAGGTAGTATTAGTAGCGCGGGTAGTATATAAGAGGAAAAGTTAATAGTTTCGTAGTTTAGATAATTAAAAACCACGTTATTATTAATATAAAGTTAAAGATCGTGAGGCTATCTAGTAGGGCACGTATAAGTATAGCTATGGTTAGGAAAGGATCATATAACCGAAGGCTATATATTATTAGGAGGCGCGGAGTTAGAAGGTCTGTTGCACTTAAGCAGGTAAAATCACTATGCAGTAGCTAGAGGCCTATTAACTATTATAGTATTTTATAGTCTTCTTATATTAACTATTAATTATTTGTTTAGCTTATTTTCTATCCTTATTAAGTTATAGGAAGGCTTATAGCTATATTTAAACCTCCTTTTCCTTTATTATTACTAAATCCTAATTAAGAACCCTCTAGGTTAGCATTAGGGTCTTAATAGGAGTAATAAGCTTAAACCTATATAGTAGGTAGAAAGGGCTAAAGCTAGTTAAAGTATAAATACTTAATTAATCTATAAATAGGGTAGCGGGAAGGTATAGCTAAGGGTTAAT
>JAVHLU010002084.1:0-21667 GCA_036785755.1 Colletotrichum ledebouriae
GTTTATTAAATACTTAGTTCTAAAAATAGTAAAAAAAACTTCTAAAAATAGTATATTTTATACTAATTAGTATACTATTAGTATACTAATACTAGACTAGTATAGTATAGAGTATACTAATACTAGAGTAGTATTTTAGAGAGTGGACTTATACTAGAATTACTATACTATACTAGTACTAATACTAAATACTAGTAGTATTCTTTCCAACCCTGGCATCAGGTATCCAGGTAAGGAAGCTTCGTTACAACTAGTGGGTACCACAGGGTTTAATAACTGGGGCCTCAAGCGCGCGCTAGCCAAGTGTACTCATGGCTGCTCGGGAATCGCTATTGAAATCAGGTATCTTCTGATAGGAAGAGATATCTTTGCAGCCGCGGGCTCTTCCATTGGACACTACTCCAGACTTCGACTTCACGATTGCGTCTCCGCGACCTTCCGACGACCCCTGAGCTTCACCCACCAACCAATTGGCGTCTGTATATTCACAATGGCCTCTGGATACGGTCTTCATGGAGGTATGCTCACTTTTCCATCACCAGATATGCGTTGCGCGTTGCTGACCCGAAACCCTCGCCTAGGCCCGTCGCGGTGCTTCCCCTTCTGGCAGGAGCTCCTCGGATGCTACGTCGTGAACACCTCCGGAGTGGAGGATCACTCCGGCAAGAAGAAGTGCGGCCTGGCGCTGGAGGACTATTACGAGTGCCTGCACCACAAAAAGGAGGTATGTTCCGCTGACTCGATGTCGGCGCAACAAACAGACTAATTAACGTCTTCGCTACAGGCTGCGAGAACAAGGGCACTTCAGTCAGCCTATCGAAAGGCTGGTTCGGCTAGCGCACGAGACAACGCCCCGAGCGCCGGTCAAATACGCAACCTGGGACTTCTCGGCAAGGAGGACGACACAAAGGCGGTCACCGGGAGTTGAGTGAGATAAAGCTGGATATGCTTAGGGGCGATAGAAACCTACGCGGCGCGAACCAGATAAGTGGAAGGCATAAGCGGCAATAGCAAACCACTCTTTTCTTTTTCAGGCAGTGAGTTTGCTGTAATATTGACAGGTGACAAGCCTCCAGGCGCATGTGATTTCTCGCGGTCGAGACGATCCCGAGAAGGTCTTAAGTTTCCTGTGGATTTTTTCATGTTTTCGAGTCGATCTTGCGACAGATTGCCAGGATACGGAAAACGACAGGAAACTAATTCCAAACCCCAGACTTCGTTACTATTGACGACAACGAAATTCACCCCCGGTTAAATGACCACAGCGCAACATGCATTCCCAAATGTTGTCCAGCTGAGCGGATCAGATGCACAAAAGCTTACCTTCCTCTCCCTTAAGTAGCTTCACAAACCAGTAGCATCGTCCAACCAACGGGTTGAGGGTCCCATTTGCGCATTCCCCACGCCGTCTACGTCCTAGGTAAGCCCTCACGACGAAGTGGCTAGAGACGCAAAGGCTTTGATATCGAATGTAGACAGAAACTGTTCACTGCAGAAACTCGATAAACGTACCTATCAGCAACGAAGGACTGCGGGCTACAGGAGGGTTCGAGTTGAGCCGGTAAGGGTACGATTAGCGGCGACATGGTGCCGAAAAGTGACTTGACGAGGGCATCAACCCGTGCCGGATTAACAAGATCGGGCAGAATAAATGCTCGAGCTAGATCCTGCGCAGTCTTGCTGTCTTGGATCTTGCCCGGCTACTGGGATGGAGAGTGCAGCTTACGGAACCTGATCACTGCATGCCCGCCCCACGACCACTTCACCTCTGCCACAAAAAAAAAAAAAAAGACCCCTTCAAGTCCTCCCCCAACCACTTTACCACACAAAGAGCGCATAAATATCGTGTTACCCTTTCGCTCGTTTGCCCACGAATATCGATCAAGATGCCTAGCCTTCGCGGTATCGACGTATCTGTCGTTCTTGATCCTAACGACGAACCTCTTCCAGAGCTCCCGCACCCTGATGCCTCCTCTATCAGCCGCTGTTCACCTCCTTCCGCCCGCTTGACATCGTCGCCATCTTCCAGCACACTGTCCACACCAGCTAAAAGCAAAGCTACCACGTCGGTGTACATCCCGTCTTATCCAGGTGAGTTTATCTTGCTGGTTTCAGGAGGGCCAGGAGGGACGTAAACGAAGAAGGACGACATGATAGATGGTAGGCGCAACGACGAAATGACTACTAACAGTTTGCCAGGTGCTCAGTTCCACATTCGTTACAACATACAAACCCCGCCTCTTCCAAGCAGCACCAAGTACGTCTACTTCAGGATGCTGATTAATGGTCATCCGACTGTCTCCTGGGGCGTGAAGTCTCTAGTCGGCGTTCAGATGGTGAGCTACGCTCTGTACGAGCCCGACGACAAATGGGCTTTTCGAGACAATGGGATAACCTACAAACGCGATGGTGTTGAGCGGAGATACTTCCGCTTCAGTCCCAACGCGGCCCAAAGCGCTGTAATGGATGGCGGTCTTATCGAGATCCAAGTTTTCCGATCGCAACTACGCCAAAGGACCTCATCTGAGCTGGCCAGTTTCCGAAGCCAGGTCTCGTATGGTATCTCGTAAGCATCGGCAGACAGGAGAGGCGGGCAGACGACCTACGGTGCTGACACGCAGGCTTAGATCTTCCACGGGCGGGCTGATTGATTCACCGCAAGATCTGAGCTACTTCAGCTGGCTTCTCATCGACCCCAAGGATTCCCCTTTCATCACTTTTCGCTTTTTCTATCGCACTTGGACTACTCTCAAGGAGCTCTGCCTAGTGTCGGATGCCTGCTATGATCAACTTCTGGCCGCGACCCAGGAGAACATCCCACCACAGGAGATGAAGGCGCCATACTTGCTGGCAACTACTGGCGACGTAGGGGGCCCCTTCAACTGTGGCCCGGTCGACGGATCCGTCTTTGAGGGTGGTGGTGAGTCCGAGAGGAGAGGGAAAGGAAAGCAAGTGTTCCGTCTCCCTGTACCACCCAAGCTCGCCCCACCTTCAGAGCATCGATCTGATATACCGCAGCCTAGTAAGTCGTCTCGCGATGTGAGGCAAGTATCAGATTCGCTGAGGCCTTTGCCCACGTTGCCAGACGCCGACGCAAACTTGCGCAGACCTTCAACGGAGTCGATTCGCGCACCCTCTGTCACGCCCTCTCTGCTGCCATACATTGACGAAGCGAGCGGCGTCGACGAAGTAGAGCTTGGGCTTGCCAGGAAAGTCGTGGTCCCAGGAAATACTCCAGTCCGTCCTCTACCCATCGCGCCGTCGTCCTCCGACTACGAAACTTCTACAGGCGGCTTGGAAGTTCACAAACGTGCCGGACAATACCAACATGCCACCAGGGACGACGAAGACGAGAGATGCGGGTCTAGCAGCTATCAGGTGAAGTCGGCCAGTGAAAAGTTTGGTGGAATGACTTTGTCAGAATCGGAGTGGCTGAAGGGAAGCCCGCGAAGCCCGCAAAGATCAGCGTCGCCCTTGCGTAGAAAGCAGGGGAGAAAAAACCTGAACAGCCGTACGTCCGAAGCAGCGAAGGAGGCTTTTCCACCGGGGACGGACCAGAATTGCCCATAGAGTGGTGATCAAAGAACCTAGGTTCGACCAAAGTCGTAAGCGATTCCGAAGCGCTCGGGAGCTAGCCACCTTAGAACAGCATACGGTCGTAGAATGCCTCATCCGGAGAAGCAGAGACCAAAAACGGAGACAAAGCCTATATTGGGCTCGGCTGAACCACTCGTCGTGCTGCGACAAACCGGTATAAGACTAGATATAGAAGGGGAGACGGTATCGTGTGACCAAGGCCTGACAACCTGTCCGCATCGACATCATCACATCAAGTGACACCAAGCCAGAACATTTCAGCGACGTCGAGAAGAACTGTTCGGGATGGCAGCAATGAGCCGACGCCACGGGAAAGGAACCAAGGATCAAAGACATCGCGGGTACAGGGTTACCAATGTTAGACGAACATGAGTATTTCAGCCAATAGTTGTGGCGAAGAAGACTATTATATTAGCCTTAAGTCGAATGAATCAAATGTTTGGCGCAGAGGAACCAGGCAAGGATGCATCAGGCGGTAATGTTCGGTGGATGTGATTTGGCCCAAATGGTTGACTGAGGTGGGCAGCTTGAGTAAGAGCGGCGGCTGTTATTTTCATCGATTTCGCGTCATCAGCATAGCAAAATCCGTAGCATCGCCTGCTGCACAAAGGAGGCAAGACCTGAAACAGAGATTAACCTGACCTCAGGAGATGGTTCTATTCTACCACCACTTTTCGCAAAGCACGCGTTGAAGCTTCAGACCCATTCCATCCGTAGAAGAGAGTTTCTCCACAAACTCATCCGTCATCGACGGCACTCCGCAAACGTACACAACCGCAGAGGAGTGTTCCTCCTTAGGTCCCAAAACCTGAGCAATATCATCCAAAGTCATGCGGCGGGACTCAAAAGGAACATCGATCTCGTCACATGACAGGGCAGATCTATCAAATGCCTTTTCCCGGCCCGTCAGAAACATCTGCAGGCGGCCGCGCACCTTCTCCCGTCCAAAAATAGCAGCCAGACGCTCCATGAACAAAATCTTCTCCGGATCGAGATTCTCGGGCGCTTTGACGGAATACAGACACTGGACGTCATAAGGATACTCTTGCCCCTCAGCCAAGTGGCTGAGGATGCTCATCAACGGATTAATCCCGACGCCGCCCGCGATAAAGACGACGCGGCGAAGGGTCGCGAGATCAATGTCCTTCGGCGGCCAGAAGAATGCCCCGCCGACACGGACATGAAGCTGCGAGCCGATGGACGACTTCTCCCACAACCAGGCGGCCGGCGGGTTCATTGACCTCTGCACAGCCAGCTCGAGGTACGGCGAGGCGGGTAGACGAGCCTCAGAAGGTTCTCAGAAGGTGGGCTGGTGAGGATGAAGCCGCCCGGCTTGGGAATCCCAGGAACAAAGGTATCGAGCCATTGACCAGGGAGAAACTGGCCAAGTTAGCCGTGGCCACATAGGTTTGCAAAGAGGACGCTTTGGGTATTGTGCCTCATAATACAGTCGGTGGTGATACCTTGATGCTAGACCCGTCCGGAATGCCCAGGCGGAACAGCCGAATACTATCATTCACTTGATTGATGCGGGTGAGAGTAACAGCGTGCACTTCCTGCATTCAATCAATGTTGCATACTCAAAACCTGATGCGTTCGGAGGATAATCTCACAGGATCCCGCGGCTCGGTCGCTGTGCGTTCAATGTGCGAGTCTCTCACGAGCTTCATCTTAGATCTTGATGATTAAATGCCACAGTGTCTAGACTGAGAAATGAAAATAAGTTTTCGCATATAAGCACAAGCTCGAATGTTCGGCATTTTGTGCGGCCTTCGCTTAGATGTGGAATTAATTGTCGTCAGGCGGACGGCCCGGAGTCGGATTCAATGAATTGTCGAGTCTCAGGTCCTGCTTACGTCACTTCGTCCAGTTGACATAGACACCGCTGAGAATGCAACAATACCAAAAGATCATCCATTTCATTTCATGCCCAGTGGACAATAATACTACGTGCTAAATGCCCCAGCTTTATCACCCTCGCAGATTTATCTATTTTGACCACGCTTGCCTTGCCATATTAAATACACAAGCCCAAGTCATGTACGTTCACGCCATCACACCGGCCTGCACCACCACTTAAGACGGCTCGGTCCAATTCACCTGGTCCATTACTTCTCCGGCAGACGGATGAGCATATCCAATCCTCAAGCGTAGTCGCAGTGGCTGATGTGGAGTTAGCTAAAGATCTTGTCATCATCGCCATCGAGAACTTACTCCCTTGGCCCCAGAAACCATCATTTTCTGGGTCGCTTCGGCACCGGGTGCCACTTCTGTGCTAGAAATGCTCATGAGCTGCAGCTTTTGTGTCTTGGGAACGGCTGCCTGCAGTCCCACATTTGACAAAGGACCAGGGCCCCTGTTTCTGAATCTCGCGGTCGCTTGGACTAGGCCTTCGATGTTGCGCTGGATCTGGAAGCTGACGTTGAGACCGTTATTGTCGTAAACAGGTAGACCTGGCGGCGCTTGAGGAGCTGCCTGAGGCTGAGACGGAGGGGTTGCGGCGGACATTTGCGACATCAAGTGCATGTTTGACCCTCCACCCACTGCGGGTGCAGGAGAGGCGGCAGATTGACCGGGCCCAGGGGCGAAAAGGTCCATTATTGAAGCAACGTTGGATTGTTGCGGCTGAGGGGTGGCAGAGGTAGGAGGTGACGAGGTCCCGCCGAGTATATCAGCAAGAAGGTCGGTGTTAGAGGCACCGCCAGGAGCAGGTGTTGTGGACGGTGGGGTATCCATGAGATCGAACAAAAGGTCTTGCTCAGTCGGCTTGACAACGCGCGATCTCCTATTGGCGGCCTTGGCTTTTTTGGTCGTTGCCGGTCCCAGTACACGAGACTCTTCCTTGATCTGAGGCGGTGGCATTTTTTCTAACACACCGTTACGGATGTGATCAAATGAGAACAAGTTGCTGTACTCCACAGCTCTCTGCTGAACTTCGACGTCGAGACTTGTCTGGTGGGTTTCTAGAAGCTGGCGGATCCGCGCGATCTGTGTTATATCCGACAGCCTAGTCGTTAATTTGACGAGAGCTGTGACAATGTACTCTGTTGACACCTGTGTGGCGTAGTTGCTGTTGAGAATAGTCGTGAAGAGATCAATAATCTCGTGATCTTTGACTTCCTTGACGAGCTCCTCCTCCTCGTACTGGCCTCCTCTGAGAAGCGCATCGCCGTACTCGCCGATGCACCACGATCCTGCCTGCGTCAGACTCTCCTGTGTTATGTCTTTCTTCAGACTGGCATAAAGCTTCTGGACGGCATATGTCTGCAATTCTGGGGTGGTAGCCACCAGACGGATGAAAGAGGACATGATGGGCTCTTTGACATAGTTTCCAGCCAGAGTCAGCACGCGAAGCATCGTATCGACGTGCCAGCGCTTGTTGGGCGCAAACTTGTCAGCAGCGATCCCTATTTGACTCGTCATTGTCGGCTTGAATTCATTATCAGCAACCTCCAAGAAGGCGAGTAGCTCCCGGATGAGAACCCGAACGTTGCTCTCGTTAATGAGGGTAAAGCTGAGCTCCAGCGCACGTCTCCTGATACTGATATCCGGGTCTCTCAAGCATTCCAAGATGGTGTTGCGATGCCTCTGCACGGCGTTGGGCTCGATAGCCACCACCTTGGTCAATGTGTTGAGAGCAACATAGCGGATGTTGTTATCCCGGTTGGACAAGAACTTGCCCAGAATATTGACACCAAGCACGCGCAGACCAGAGTCAGCTTCAATGTCCAGAATCGTAAGGACGGCCTCGTAAAGGATCGAATTTCCGACATTCTTGGACGAGTCCGTGTTTGTCGCAACTTGAGCCAGGATATCGTTGATTTGCTCGGTAATCTGTGGGTCACCCATGGCCAATACCCTGAGGAGACGCAGGATCTTTACTTGAACGAAGGGATCGGTGATGCCCGTAACATCGTGTTCCGGCGCATATCCAGACGTCGCAAGGCCCTTCAACGTCCTGACCAAGCCTGGCACAAATGTCTTGAACTTCTCCACAATTCCTTCCTCTCCGCCCTCTTCCTCGTCGGCTTCGCATAGGCTGGTAATAAGTGTCAGACCGCAGAGCAGTACGCCATGGTTTCGATCGGCAAGAAGCTGGTGTGCCTTCTCGACGAAGTGTTCCTGAAGGTCAGGAACCTTGCGGCATATGCGCATGGCACACAGAGCTGCTTTCCTCCGAATGTATGGATTCGATGTGTTAACGCAAGCCTCGACTTCGGGGAAGAGATCTCGGGACATTTCGATGGAGGCAATGTTGCCTAAGGTACAAAGGGCCAGACCGACGACATATTGATTCGAGTGGGACAGGTCGCTGTGGCACGTCAGCTAGAGCTCAAAGCTTTCAAGAAGAGCTCCTTACTTCTTGAGCGAGTTTGTGACTAGCGTCAGAACTTCCTGGTTCTCGTCGAGCAGCAGACTGGTAGCGAGGTGTCCTAGTCGTTTGTCTGCGAATCGCGGTGAAGCCAATAGCTTTAAACATTCGATCTGGCCAAAATGCGTTCGCTCGCCGAGGGTGAAGAGGTAGAGGAGCTTGGCGACATTGTTCCGCCTGTTGATCGAGAAAGTTAGCCACGGTCCTTGATGCTTCGCCATAGGAGTTTCGAAGTCGATGCGCACCTCACGCTGTGGTCGCCGCTCTCCTCTCTGAAGCTTGCTCGGATGGATGCGCTCTCCTTTTGAATCACGGCTCTCTCATCGGCAATGGTCTTGGCGGCTCTAACGTTGCGGATGAATTGCTTCACTGGCGCGTCACCCGGGTCAGCTCCAGACCAGCGTTGTGTGCGTAGAGGGGCAGGCTCTCTCTTACAGGAACTCATATTGGGCAACCAGGGGCGGCCCGCGTAGGGCCTGGGGCAGGCTGATTGTGCCTACGGTCGAGATTCACCGGGGATTATGGGCTCGTCGGGAGCTCTGGAGTTGCAAATCGCCAATGTGAAGGTGTCGGGGATTGGGTGCGGTCGAGTTCCAGTGGACAATGAATAGACCAGATAGACGTGCTCAGGATATCAAGTCCGGGCGAGCGACGGTGAACGTACCTTATTGGTGCAGGTACCGTACAGCCTAGCCGGTCCTAGCGCCGTCAAGTCTGAGGTGTAGGCCAAAGTGGAACCACGCTGCAGCCCCAAATATCAGGCGCAACTAAGTCTCGTAAGTCTACCGAGAACCTGCAGAGGTAATAAGGGCTTAGCTGGGTACATTTGGTGCTTGCAGGTGCTGAATGAGATAAGGTAGGAGGCACCTTAGGTACTTTCCTCAGGTAAAGCAATCATTGTCTCCCGGCCATGACGCGGTGCCTCACTACCTTACCCTTAGCGGAGGTAGACTTGCTGCCAGTAATGGAAAGTATTGCGCTTGTTCTGCAGGCTGGTAACGTTTGCAATGCCACATGCCTGCCGTCCAGCTGAACACAGTGATTGCTATCGGTGATTGAGCGCGTCTCTGTGAAGTCGAATGCCATCTCCTGTTGGAAGCAGTAAAGAAGTCGATGTCGTACTGCCTCTAGAGGGGCAGATCGGGGCAGTGCCTGCAGCCCTGCCAAGTCAGATCAGTCTGCCTGCTCACCTTCGTTCTGTCTCCTGGCAATCCAAGTTATACAATAGCAAAGGTGCCTCAGAAAGGGACAACTTAAGATGATCAATAAGATCAAGATAAAGTTTAAAAGCATAATATAGCTAATATCTAAGGATATAGCTAAGATTAATTAGCTATATAATAAGCAGTATACTGAGTTCTTCAAAGCGCTAAAGAAGTAGTTCAGAGACTAAGGGAGGGGGTATAGGGTGGAATAGGGTGCTATATTGTCAGGGGCAAGGATATGTACTTCTAGCTCTAAAGAAATTCGACGCATTGGTGTTCCACAAATCGTAGCTTCGTTGTTCAAGAGCCTGAGAGTCTTAATAACACTGCAATTGGGGGGGGAAGAGTCTTCTCTTTCCCCCAGGCCACTTTAATAACTACTGCGCCTCATTGACAAGGCTGCGGGTCAGTTGGAGACAGTTTTGCGGGCGATCTGAGATGACTTCAAACCCTGACTTCAACAAAATGGTGCCAATTGACTTTTGCATTCGTCACCCTACAGGAGATCCCTTTCTAAGCGTAACTCTCATCTCATTGAAATACGTCTTGCGTCTCTGTCTGGGTGTAGATTTGTTATACAAGCATTATCGGAGAGCGGGAATGAAGCAGGCAAGTGTGTCGGTGGTGAGTAAGAACAGAGCCTTGCATCCCTCTGAATGTCGAATTGTTCATTTGGGAACTCCTGTGATCCAAAAGGATGAATTACCCTCCCACCAGTCCAGACCTGGAGACCTGCCCGCGTCTTTCCCCGCAAAGAAACAAATGCGATGCCAAGCCGGCTGGACTTGACAACAGCCGCTCGAACAATTTGAGGCTTACTTCTGCATCATGAGCTGAACGAATTCGTTGTCTACACCACTTGTTAGTCCCCGCAAGTTTGGTAGTACCCCGGTGGAATAACTCACAGTCAATGCGACCGTCGCCGTCCTGGTCGGCCTCGCGGATCATCTCGTCAACCTCGTCGTCGGTAAGCTTCTCGCCGATTGAGGTCATGACGTGGCGGAGCTCGGCGGCGGAAATAAAGCCATTGTTATCGCGGTCAAAGACCTATCACATATCAGTATCGCTTGTAGCAAGCAATTGACGGTCTCCAGCTACCTTGAAAGCCTCGCGAATCTCCTCCTCGGAGTCAGTGTCCTTCATCTTGCGGGCCATCATGGTAAGGAACTCTATAGGAGGTCAGCCAGCCTGTCGTGAGCTTGGACTCGATTGTCCACTCACCAGGGAAGTCGATGGTTCCATTGTTGTCAGCGTCGACCTCGTTGATCATATCCTGCAGTTCCGATTCGGAGGGATTCTGTCCCAAAGAGCGCATTACGGTACCCAGCTCCTTGGTCGTGATTTGACCTGTCCTTCTTTTAGCCTCTTTCTAAGCCTCGTTATACACGCCTCGTTCGTAGAATTCCAGTGGCATGCTCATAGGACAGCATCCGCAAGCTGATCTCAGGCGCGTGTCATGGGAAGGGAGAAGTGCAAGGCACTGACCATCGCCATCTTTGTCCTACGATGGGTTAGTGAGGGCAACGATAGTCGCCAGCGGCACCAGGCGGCGGTGATGGAGTCTAGGTAGCTTACAAAGAGGGAAAAAGCCTCCTTGAACTCGGAGACTTGCTCTTCGGTAAGGGAGTCAGCCTAGATGAAGGGGTCGCGTCAGTTCAAGCGTTGGCATGGTTGTCAACAGACAACGATTTCACAGTCAACAATCAACAAACCCTCGGCCGCGGGGTTGGCTCCTGGAGTTAGCATCAACGCGGGACGGGGCGCAAAGCTCAAGATAGATGCCACTAACCATGACGAATAGCGGCGATGATGTGCGGGCTCGTGGTTTAAGATTTTGTGAGATCTAGGAGTAATAGGAGACCAAGTTGGATAGGTCGGAAGATGTTCGCAAGAGTGGTCGCACGTCTCGGCCAAACTAGATGCTACTGGACGCCTAGGAGTCGAGCTTTTCTTTAGTGGCAGTCGTGGGGAGGGATGGGGCAGGAGGGGGAAATCTCGGGCAATAGGGGGCCCGCGGACGCCCAAGGCTGGAAGCTGACAGGCTGAAGTAAGGTACCTACCTGCCCGGGGGTGTTACCCCCGACCCGCAAGCTTGCAGGGGGGCAGAGTATATATTACTATACCTAAAGGCAAGCTACTATTTCGTGATCTCGAGTAGATAGGTTTAACTATTATAAATATTAACTAAAAGTAGCTTTCAAGTTTACTAAATAAAGAAAAATATAGCTTAAATATTATATATTCTAAATCTTATATTAAAGCTATTATAAGACCTCAGAAGTAACTTAAAACTAATATATTATAGCTTACATTTCTATTATTATTATAATTATAACATTATAATTATAACTATTACTAGAGTATTATAAGATATTATAAATTATTATAATAACTATAACGTGGTTTATTAGTTAGCCGCGTATATTAGTTAGCTACGCACTTTTTCCTATATCTATAATAATATCTAGTATTTCTTAACTATAATATATTAAATCTATTATTAGTTATTACTATTAAAATCTCCTAATAATCCAAAATCCTTAGAATAGGTTTATATATTATATCTAGTCTCGCTATATATATTATAATATCTCTAAGCTAGCTAGGCTCTCTTTAATAAATCCCTTTCTAGTGCTAACATAGTTAAGGATTTATTATAGGTTATAGGTATGCCTAGGACTTCGTGGATAAGGATAAGGAAGAGGGAGAGGTATAAGGCCCTACTTATAGAGCTTCTTATACTTCTAGCTATAAGAACCTCTTAGGAAAGATCTCTTTAGTTAAGGATTTATCTCTTATATAATAATATTTATAATCCCTTACTAGAAAGTTAACCTTTTAAGTTAAGGAGTTATCTTATATAGCTTTTACCTTACTAGAAAGTTAATTTTTTAAGTTAAGGAGTTATCTTATATAGTAGCTTTTATAGTACCTTATTGGAAGATTTAATAAGGGTATTACTATAAGAGCCTTAATACCCTATTTAGCTCTAATATAATTAGCCCTAGTATAGTATATATCTAACTTTATATAATAATATTTAGAGGGTTAATTTATAAGTAATAGGAATATATAGGGTTCTTATATTATTTTCCTTAACTAGTAGAGGGTATAAGTTAAAATACCTATATAATATTTCCCAAATTATACTTATAAACTAGGTAAATTTATTATAGTCTTTTTGCGAAGGGGCTTTAGCGTAATTCCAAACTTAATAAACCCCTTTGTTTATCCTCTTAAGGTATTAGATATTTATATTTTTATTTCTCTTTTAATAAACCCTTAGAATTCTCTATATTAAATATTTCTCTAAGCTAAATTCATACCTTTTTAGCCTTTTAGCATTTTATGAGTATTATATTTATATCCTTTAGTATATAAAGCTAATTAATCAAAAGAATTAATAAATATATTATTACTTATATACCTTTTAATAATTACTTAACTATAGTAATAATTAATATTAAGAAGCTTCCTTAATAAGTAGAGATATAACTTTTAATAAAATTAGATTATAAAATAGTTTATTATAAGTTAGAGGGTATTTATAACTATTAAGGTAGTAATATTAAAAGGTTAGCTATAAAAGGTATAAGTATCTATAGATATATATTAAGCTTCTAGATAATATAATCTAGATTCTATAGTAAAGTTCTAATACTTAGGAATATAGATTTAATATTTTCTTTACTAAAAGCCTTATTATAAGCTTAGTAAAAGGTAATAAAAAACTTAAACTTAGTAAGATAGTTTATAGAAGCTTGGATAAAGAGGTTAATTTTATCGCTATATATATATTTTAGAGGTAGATAAAGGGTAATATCTAATAGCTGGAATAAATGTAATAAATATATAAGTATACTAACTATTATAATATTATTCTACTTATAATAATTACTAAATTTAGCTAATAAATAGCTCTTATAGCTATTAATAATAAGTATCTAATAGATACTCTTAGTTTAGTTCTTAATATATTTATTAAAGTATTTAATTTATTTAAAACCTATCTAATTATCTATCTATCTATTAGTAATAGGCTTAATAACTTAGTTACCTAGAAAGCCTAATTCTATTATTTAACTAGTAAGGTAATATACGCCCTTAATAATATATATAGAGGGATATATTACCTACCTAAATTAATATATTTAATAACTATAGCTTATTTATAATTACTAAGCTAGATAGACTTTACTTTACTATATTAATTAGTATATACCACTACTATTAATATAGAAATAATACTTATTATACAGCTAGTCTTATTAAAATTATAAAGGTCTTTATATTAGATTCTATATTTAGTTATTTTATTATATAATAATATAAACTACTTTAAAATGACCTCTAGATCCTCTTAAAGAGCCCTTTAATAATTATATAGATAATTAAACTTAGTTTTTAGAGTAGGATATAAGTCTATAAACCGCCTAACCTATTACTTATTAATAGGCTTATTATTATATATTTATAATAAGAGATTAGCTATATCTTCTATACTAGTAAGGTATAAAAGAAATCCTTTAGCATCTTATTTAATAATATATTAGAGAAGTATTTTCTCCTTAATTAGATTAGGTTTATATTATTAAGGTTAGATAGGTTTATATTAAGGTTAGGTATTTATTTTATTATATAAAGCGCTTTTAGGGATATTGTAGTTCTTTATTAAATACTATATACTTAGCTTTTAGCTTATAGTATATATTAATTAGATCGCTTTAATAATAAGAAGGATTTTATCTTCTTATATATAAATTAGTATTATAATTATAGAGTAATTACTGGTTAAAAATAGAAGTAGTTAATAACTAAGCGGGTCTAGGAAAAGGTGCGCGGCTAACTAATAAACCACGTTAATTATATATTAATAATATGATTTAGAAGCTTTTAGGTTTTATCCACTAGCCTTATAGTATATTATGCTATTAAGTTCGGAGTTATACTATATCCCCTTTATAAAAAGATTATAACAAATTTACCTAGTTTATAGGTATAATTTAGGAAATACTATATAGGTATTATAATCTATACCCTCTATTAGTTAAGGAAAATAATATAAAAACCCTATATATTCCTACTTTGAAGTAAACCCTCTAAATATTATAAAGTTAGATACGCGCTATATTAGAGCTAAATAAGCTACTGAGGCTCTTATAGCTTTAAAATACCCTCGCTAAACCTTCTAATAAGGTATAATAAAGCTATTATATAAATTTAATCCTTAACCGAAAAGGTTAATTTTTTAATAAGGTGTTATAAGGGGCTAGACCTAAGTTTATTTAATAAGAGGTTATTATTTATTTAAGCTAAAGAGAAAAAGGGGAAGTTTTCCTCTCTAATAGAGATTTTATTAATTTATAGAGAATTATTAAGTAAGCCTTAGGTAAGCTTTAAGTAGCTCCTTAAGATTATAAACCTAGGTAGAAGCTTAAATAAGCTTAACTTAGGTATAGCTTATAATACTATCCCCTATCTTAGCTAGTTCTCCCCTAGGTATAAGCAGGGTTATTATTATTATTTATAACTAGGGCCTCTGGCCACTGCATAGTGATTTTACCTGCTCAAGTGCAACAGACCTTCTAACTCCGCGCCTCCTGACAATACACAGCCTTCAGTCACGTGATCCTTTCCCAACCATAGCCGCACTTATACGTGCCCCACTAGACAGCCTCACGATCTTCAACTTCACATCGACAACAGGAAGAGGGAGAGGCATAAGGCCCTGCTCGCAGCAGCAGAGCTTCTTATAAAAGAACCTCTTAGGAAAGACCTCTTTAGTTAAGGAGTTACCTCTCGTATAGTAGCGTTCGCAATACCTTGCTAGAAGGTCGACCTTTTAGGTTAAGGAGTTATCTCGTATAGTAGCTTTTACCTTTAGTACCTTGCTCGAAGGTCGACCTTTTAGGTTAAGGAGTTATCTCGTATAGTGGCTTTTCTAGGCTATAAGAGCCTTAGTAGCCCGTTTAGCTCCGATATAATTAGCCCTAGTGCGGCGCGCGTCCGACTCTATACGAGGGTTTACTTATAAGTAGTAAGAACGTATAGGGTTCCTATATTATTTTCCTTAACTAGTAGAGGGTATAGGTTAAAATACCTATATAGTATTTCCCGAATTATACCTATAAACTAGGTGAATTTGTTATAGTCTTTTTGCGAAGGGGCTGCGGCGTAATTCCGAGCTCAATTATTTATAACTAGCTTATAAAAAGCCTTACACCTATTTATTATAATAGTATTGATTATAGCTTCTATAAGCTCCTAACTAGGTATTATATACCCCTCTTATTTTACTAGGACCTTATATTTCTACTCTTACGTAATTACTCTCTATTATACTATATATATATTCTCTATATACTACTTAAACTTATTATTATTAGCTATAATTAATGATAGCTAGGGGTCTATTCTTATCTAAGTAAGTAGGGGGTTCTCTAGTACTCCCTAGGAGAGGTTTATATAGAACCTTAGATAAATATTACCAAGTATATCTAGCTTAATAAAATATAAGCTTAAGACTCCTATTATAATATACTTATAATATAATTATAATAGCTTCTTATTAGGCCTAGGGCTCTTATAATTAGTTATTAAGAGCTAGATCTTATTACTTACCTAGTACTCCTCTAAAGGTATCTTATACTAGTTTATATTTTCCTTATTATATGACTAGGCTATTATAATACTTGTTTAGATGAAGTCTATTACTTCTTATAGCCTAGTTATTAGGAAGGTAGCTATTATATCCCTAGAGGGGGTTTCTTATAATATATTGTTTATAACTAATATAAGGTTAATATAGCATCTATAATTTAAGAAAGATAATAAGAAGCTAGTTATATTACTAACCATATTTTAAATACTACTTAAGTAGTAAGTAATAGCTATCCCTAGTTATTCTATACCTAAGTTATAAATACTTATAGGATAGCTTATATCTCTTAGTTCTACCTCTTAATATTGCTATTAATCTATAAGTAATATATAATACTTAATAGTCTCTTTATACTAATAAGATAATAGAATTTAGCCTAGAAGTAGCTTATTTAATTAAATTTATAATTACTAAAATATTATATAAAAACCTATAGAATTAGAAGTAATAGGTAAGGAACTAGTAAATATAAGCTTTTACCTCTATAATATCTATCTCCTCTAGTATTACTAACTTACCTAGCTTATTTATTATAATTTATAAATATTAGCTAGTATTATTCTTTATAAGTAGTAAGTTTATAATAAAGTCTATTAAGAGGTCTAAGTATAACTAGGTAGGTATTATTTAAGGCTTTAGGAAACCCCTCTTAGCTTACCTCTAGATATATATCCCTCTATAAATATTATAATTCCTTATAAACCTCTATATTATTTTTAATTATTCTAGCTAGTAGAACTACTAGCTTAGTATTTCTAATATATTATTATTACCTAGGTAAGTAGTTATACCTAAGTTAAAGCTCTATTAAATAATCTTTATATAGAGCTCTCTTAGTAAGTTATTATTATCCTCCCCGCTAGATACTTATAGCCTCCCTTTAAATATTAGCCTCTTCTAACTATTAATATTATATTTATTAATCTAAACCTCAGCTTTTATATTTAATAAGAAGCTCTAAAGCTAGTAAGTAACAATAAAATATATAGCTTTATATATTATATCTTTCTTTATAGCTTCTAGTTATAATACCTATAATTTAGAGTTACTATTAAAGATTATAGTATTTAGGATATTAATATAGCCCTTCTAACTTCTCCTTACTAGAGGGCTAGCTATAGGTTCCTTATAGGGGTAGGTATAGTCTAGTATTAGCTATAAAACCCTCCCCTATTTCTACTTATCATCCTACCCTTATAATATATCTTATACTCTCTAAGAGAGGGTATTAGAAGCTATGACCTCCTTATTAGAGTAGTATTTAATAGTAAAGTTATATTAGAATAGCTCCTCTACTTACTAGCTCTAGTACTCTATAAAGTATTATTTCTTTATGAAGTATTTAAGCCTCTAATAATTTATTAATACCTTAAACGAGGTTATATTATATAGCTCCGCTCGTTATATATATAAGTAAGAAAGAACTACTAGGAGCTCTTTATTATAAATAGAGTAGTTATACTTTATAAAGGAGAGCTTTTATAAATAAAATATTATAGGGCGCCTAGTACCCTCTAAGTTAATTCAAGAGAGTACCTCTCCTAGTATAAATCCTAAATAATTAGTTTTAATAATAATCTTATTTTTAAATTAAATTAATAGAATATTAGCTAGGTATTAAAGAGCTACTTAAGCTAAGAGAAGGCTCTTCCTTAGTTATCCCCTTATTAGAATATTATATTCTTCCTAATAAGCTCTATACGTAGCTTAATTATATCCCTATACCTGAGTATAAATATATTATAATAATTTATAAACCCTAGGAAGCTTTAAATACCCTTTAGGGAGGTAAGGGGTAGTTATTTAATAATTACTTAGAGTTTCTTAAGGTTATAAAAGAGGCCCTCTCTTATAGTTATTATAAGCCCTATATACTTAACCCTTTTTACTAAGAACTTATACTTTATAGAATTAAGGTTTAGCTTAGTATCTACTAGCCTCTAGAGGACCTCTTAAACCTTTCTCTTATAATCTTTCTTTATTCTATTAGAGTAAATAAATATATATAAAATAGTAAAATAGTAATAGAGTTATTAAGAAATTCTTATAAAATATTATTAATATATTACTAGAAGCTAGTAGGGGTATTAATTAGGCTAAGTAAGTAAACTACTTATTTAAATAACCTATACTAAGTATAAAATATAATTCTCTCCTAATACTCCTCTATTACTCTTAACTTATAAAAAGCTACTATTATATCTAACTTAGTATACTACTTAGCTATACTTACTTAGTATAATATCTTAGAGATTAGTAAGAGGGGGTAGTAGTCTTTCTTAGTAATTATATTAAGAGCTTTATAATTAATATAGAAGCGAATTTCTCTACCTAGCTTCCTTATAAAGAGTATTAATATTTTAATATATAAGCTACTAGCCTTAATAAACCCCTTATCTAGGAGGTCTTAAAGGGTCCTTTTTAATATTAGTAGCTCTTCTTTTAATATATTATAAAAGGAGCCCTAAGGGAGTAGTAGCCCCCTTTTATTTAATCCTAGTATAAGGTTAATCTAGTAGTTTACTCTAGGTTGCCTAGGGGGTAGTAAGGAGGTATTATTAGAGTCAAATAAATTAAGAAACTCTCTTAATACCTAGGTTAATAATTAGTATTATTAATCCTCTTTTAGATTTAAGTTTAAGGCTTCCTTAATATTAGCTAAACTAATAGCTTATATTAATACCTCTATAATACCCTCCTAGTACTTACCCTATTATCTTACTAAGTATTAGTAAATTATAGAGAATAAGAGTATATTAAGGACCCTTATAGTCTTTATTTCCTTAATAAGGGGTATTTCTTCTTAGGTTTTTAAATATAGCTTAACGTACCCCCTCTTATAATATACTTAATAAGTTATAGTATTATAAATAACTTAGTTTTATTCTATCTAGGGGCGCCTTAAGAGGATATTAAGGTCTAAGCTATTAAATATATATAAAAAGATATACTAAGTATAGCTACTTATTTCTAAGTTAAATACTACTATATCTAGAGTATTACCTAGTAATTATCTACTAAGTATATATCTCCTTATAAGTTAGTATCTTTTCTTAATATATAAAAAGTAAAGGTATTAAGCTAGGGAAAGGTTAATTATTATATAAGTATTACTTCTAATATCTATTAGAGTATAAGCTAGATATTCTTTATTAACTCTAACTTAAATAATAATCAGCCTATTACTAGCTAGGTATTCCTATTTATATTCCTCCTAACCTAATATCTCCTCTTTAGTAAGCTCTAGGGCTTAATTTCGCTTTAGAGTTAGTTTTTTCTTAACTCCTTATCTTTTTCTAAGGAGCTAGCTACTATTTAGTAATTATTTATAACTTTATAATATACTAGTTCTTTTTTTAGGGTTTTTACCTTTATAACCCTAGGTAGCTAGTCGTCTTTACTAGGGTAGTATTAAGTAATATATCCTCTAACTTTATAAGTATAATAAGTATAGGAGTCCTTTATACCTTTCTAAAGCTAGTAGTATTATATTAAGGAGGTACCTAAGGAGGACCTAGAGTTTTAATAGTTATAATATCTTACCCCCTTAACTTATAAGATATATATAGATCTAGTTATATAAATATCCCCCTTAATATTCCTAATAAGAGGTCTCTAGTAAGTTACTAGGTAGTTACTAGAGACCTTCTAGCGCTCTAATTTCTATATAATACTCTAAATCTTTAAGAGCTAGCTACTATAATTAGCTAGTAAGTTAATAATAATTAGCTAATATCTTAGCCTAGGGGTAAAGGATATCTCTAGGAGCGAGATTTAGACTTAAATTAGCTAGTTTATATTACTAATATTAGTTAGTACTTACCTAAACCTAAGTAGAAAGATTACTAGGGTTTTATTCTCTTTCTATTAAAGGGTTTATAATTAGATTATAGCTTATAATTAGATATTAAGGTTCTTATAAATCTAATTAAGGTAAGTTATAAAATCATCTAGGTTATATTTTCTACTATTACTACTAGCTCTATAAAAAGTAGAGACTACTTATTAGAGAGTAATATTTAAATACGAGTTAGTAAGATATTATATCTCTATATTTATAAAGTAGAACGCCCTATATATAGTAATTCTATATCTTATTTACTATACCTAAGGGAAATATTCCTTCTATTTACTTAAAAACTTTAGGGGTAGGGGTAATAGCTTCTAGCGTACTATACTAGGTATTACTAATACCTTACTAGTAGTACTTATAGGGTTCTATATAGCTATATATTAGCTATTCCCCTACTTAACCTCTTATAAGTATTACTAGAGGGACTCTAGTACTACTATTAAATTAGTATATAATAGCTTATCTTAAGTTTTAGCTATATTATTATTAACTATCTTACTAACTAGTAGGGAGTAGTACTTAACTTATTATTATTATTATAATAATAACCTTAAATATATAAGGGGTTAGACCTAAACTCTTTAATAATAAGTTATTATAATATTATTTATTTAAGTTAGAGAGGAAAAGGGGAAGTTTTCCTCTCTAGTAGAGATTTTACTAGTCTATAGGGGACTACTAGGTAGGCCCTAGGTAAGCCCTAGGTAGCTCTCTAGGTAGTAAACCTAGGCAGAAGCCTAGGTAGGCTTAACCCGGGCGTAGCTTATAATATTACTATTACTATGTTTTAATAAGATAACCAGACCTTCTTCTTATAGTTTTTACTAGCACGGCTATAAAGGTTAAAAGAGAGGTAAAAAAGTCGCTCATATAATAAAGATAGATTTGAGGTAGTAAATAATATAATATAGTAATCTTTCTTATTTGTTATATAACGTATATAAATAGAGAGAAAAATATAGATATTAATAAGTATATATTCTTTATATAAATACTATATCTAAAGCGTTAAAAAGCTAGGAGAAAAGGTAGGTATAAGTAGGTAGTCGTTTCGCTAGAGCCTCTTAGACGCTTAGGCGCGCTTTAATATATATAAAATATTAGCGTGGTTTTAGCTATATATATAACTACGCTTTAATATATAATATAAACCTAAAAACGCTTAGGTATAGCGCTTTATTTCGCCTTACTTCGCCTTTAAAGTTTAACCTTAAGTTTAACCTTAACTTTACGAAGATATTTAGAATATATTAACCCTAGTTATATTATATTAAAGAGTATAGTATCCGACGCGAAATTAAGAGTTAAATTTAAATATATACTTTATTCTACAAAATCTTATATATTTATAGAGTTATAGCACTCTAAAGATAAAGTAATAAAGTAATAGTTTTTATAGTAAAGTAATAACCTTTACTCTATTTCCTATATACCCCCTTAAGGTATATATATAGATACCATAGCCTCTGGCCACTGCATAGTGATTTTACCTGCTCAAGTGCAATAGACCTTCTAACTCCGCGCCTCCTAATAATACATAGCCTTTGGTCACGTGATCCTTTCCTAACTATAGCTATACTTATATATAACCCACTAGATAGCCTCACGATCTTTAACTTTATATTAATAATAATATAGTTTTTAATTATTTAAACTACGAAACTATTGACTTTTCCTCTTACGCACTACCCGCGCTACTAATACCGCCTCTATTACTACTTTATCCGCTAGAAGTCGTTACTATCTTTATAGCTATGCCGTCGTTAGCAACGCTCTCTCTATATTAAAGCAGTTAGCGCAAGCTATACTTACTAACCCCTAAGGGGCCTAGGCTACCTCTACCTTAATAGTACAGAGGACCTGCTCGAAGAAGGGCTACTCTATAGGGTATATAATAACCCGCCTAGCTTCTACTACTAAGTCTACTTATTTAGCTATAATATAATAGTAAGTATCCCCTCTAGGGGTATTAATAAGAG
>JAVHLU010002085.1:0-21641 GCA_036785755.1 Colletotrichum ledebouriae
TTAAAAATCTATATAAATTCTAATAATAGTAATAACCTTATATATATATATATATTTATAATCCTTAGCTTTATAGCTATAAATATATTGAAATTGCGCACGGATTATATAGTGATCTAAGCGCGGTTTCCACTGAATAAGCTACTACTTTATAGTTACGTTTTAGAATATCTTACCCCTTACTTCACGAGGGTAGGATTTGTAACTTAGAGATAATATTATTAATATTTAACGATTTCTCTATTAATTAATTCTAGGAAAGATGCCTCCTTATGCTTAAATGTATTAGCTTTTATTATAATATTACTTAGCTTATTAATATCTATTATTCAGGCTATTTTACTACCCCTTTTGCTACTTATATACCTATTCTTATAGGTTATAAGCCTAGCTCTAACCTTTTTAATAGCCTTATACCTATTTAACCTCCTCCTTATTATAATAAGCACCTTAAGCCTATCCTATTTATTAAACTTACTTATTTAAGGTATACTTTTAAAAGATATAGCCTTTATACGCCCTATATTAAACTAGAAATACTAGCTAGACTAGTTTACTAGTTAAAAGATCGAAGCCTCCTATAAGAAGCTCTTTAGAACCTATATTAATTTAATTATACCTCTATTAATACCTCTATTATTATGAAATGAGATAATGATATAGTAAAACTATTTAACCTTGCTCCCCTTAATTATATCTTTAAGTTATCCCTAAGCTTATATAAGTCTTAGTTTATTTGTATTTATACTACTATTTAAAAGAGGCCTAATATAGGCTATATACTAGATATTATTCTAACTATAGAAGGTCTATCTACTAGGTAGTCTTCTATAGAAGAGTTAGAAGACCCTTAAAAGAGGATTAAATAAAAGAGGAGGAATATCACGAGTTAAACCTATAACCTCTAGGTTTTAACTATATATATATAATAATAAAGCTATAGTTAATACTACTAAGCTATATAACTATCTTATCTTATTATTATGATCTATATACTATATTAGAGCTTATATATTATACTCCTAAAGTTATTATAATATCTAATTTGAAAGTATAGCTTCCTAAGCTTTCTAGATCTAATAACTATAAAGTCTAGTCTATACGTATTAAGGCCTTACTTATTAGTAAAGATATAACTATAGACTTATCTAAGCCTATAGATAATAATAATATTAAGCTAAATAATAAGGCTCTAAGTTATATATAGCTATTCTATAATAATAGGCCTCTAAGGGTTGTAAAGGATAATATAATAGCTTACGAGGCTTAGAAATATCTTAAAGACCTATATAACCTATAGGGTTTACTAACGAGTTCCTAACTTATAAAGAGTTACTTAATACTACTTTAAGTAATTTTAACTCTATAGAAGAATATATAAATAAAATAAAGGAACTTACGGATAACCTAGTATATAATAACCTTAAACTACCTAATTAGATAGTTATAGCATATATATTAAATAGCCTAGACGAAGAAGAGTATGATAGTGTTATAACTACTATTACTTAAGGTCTTAGGGCTAATAAGGATACCTATACGCTTAATAGTCTATTCTCTAATTTATTAGACGAATTAAGATATAAGGGTAAAGTAGTAAATTTTACTACTAATAATAATAAATATATAAGGAACAATAGCGGGTACAGGGTATAGAGCCAACGCTATTAGCAAAACGTTAGCGAATTAGTAGTAAATATATATACCCTTAAGAAAACTCTATAAGCTAGAGACTTAGAAGGTTAAGTGATAGTTTAATATAACTATATATACCTGCGTTTTAGTATTCTAGCCCTTCCTAGTTTAGGCCTATAGCTATACTCTTATAACTCTATTACTTCTACTTTAACTTAATAAAATAGTACTAGTTAGAATATCTAAAACGAACTAGTAATAGTATACTAATAAATTAGTAATAGAGTTTAATTATAATAAACTCTTAGCTAGGTATATAGAGTACGATTAATAGGGTCTTAGCTAATGCGATATAAGTTACTCGCTAAGCCCTAAGATATAAAGATTATAGCGTGGATATTATAATAAGGGGATAAATAACTCTAGTAATAATATAGTAGGAGAGATAACCCTAAGGGGGCAGGCCTAGTCCTAGATAGCGCTAAAATAAGTAGACCTACCCTTACTTAGTAAATAAATAGTAAGTAGTAGCTAATAAGGCACCCCGCCTAAGACCCCCTAAGAAGCTAGCGTCTTAGGCGTCCTTACCTAAGTAATAGGATTATTATAGAGATAGTAGGAGAGTCTTATAGAGTAGATATATTTATAATAGTAGTAGTATAAAGAATAAACTACTACCCTACTATAGGAACTTACTAACTACCTAGCGATAAGGTACCTATAGAGAGAATATAAGAAACCCCCTATATATAACTATTATACTATAAATAAGGACTTTACTATAAACTAGGTTAATAACTAGATCTAGGTAGTTAAAGATAGATACTAACTACGCGCTAGTACTACGCTAGAGTAATAGATCTAATAGGCGCTTATAAAGATAAGCTTATCCCTATAGACCTAGTAGTAATACTATAGGGCTAGGCTAGAAGAAGACCTAGCTTAGGCTAACTTTATAGCATTCGTTTACTAATAATATATTAAACTAGAGCTTTAAGAGTAGAGGTATTATAAAAAGCTAGATATAATAAGGTAGAAGGAGATATAATTATTAATATAGTTCTTTATTAAATAATTAGTAATATATTAGAACTTAGGTATAGTTAGTATAGAAAGTAATAAAACTAAGGCCTATATATTATACTTCTAACTAGCCCTCTTTTTATATAAGGAGCTTAAATATTAGAAAGTTAAAATATAGAGACTAAGGGATATAGCTATAGAAGCGGAATACTTATAGGAGATATATTACTAATAGGGTAGTAAGACCTTATAGAGCGAAAATAGGAAGTAATATATAAGTAAAGAGTATATATTAAAAGTCCCCCCTATAGCGAGGGCGAGCTAAAGGGGGGGCTAGTAGAGCTCTAGCTATAGAACTACGCGAGGTTCCTAGAGCCTAATACCTTACTAACTAGTTAGTAGTATATTATAGGGATCTAATAGGGGCTAGCCTATATTTAGCCCTAATATATAACCTATAATATCTAACCCCTTAATATACTTTAGCTATAAAAAGAAAGGGTATAAGAAGGTAGACTACTTAAATAAATAATAAAGTATAAATAAAATACTAGTAAGATACTAAGCGTTTACTAAGAAAGTAAGGATTAATATAATCTAATTTATAAGGGAGGTTAAGGAACTTAACCTATTAGAAAATAAATAGGCTAGGGGATTATATTAATAACCCCTATACTTATATTAAAACTAGATACCCTCCTAAGGGGAGATATTATAAAAGGATAGGTAATTATTCTCTAGAATATTACTAAATAAGAAGTAGTAGTAGATATAGATTCTTATTCCTAAGTTAATATTATTAGTAGTTAACTAGTAAAGTCCTTATAACTATAACCTATAGTAGCGCACGCCCTTATATTAGAGGGGTTTAATAGATCCTCTATAATAAGCTAGAATATATACTAGTTAACCTTCTTCCTTATTAACTTAAGGGGATAACTAAGGAAGATATAGTAACTCTTTGCTAGGGCTCCCCGCCCTAAAGGAGTAGGGAACCTCCTCTTATTATAATACTCTATAGGAAGGGAGGGTATTATAATTAATACCTAGATAAATACCTATAGATATAAGCGCCTTAGTATTACTAAGCTATTAGTATTGATATAGGAGGTTATTAAGAATAGCTAGAGGGCTTTATATATATTAAGAAATATCGCCCCCTATAAGCTACTAATAGAGGCCCTAGGCAAGGAGGATACCTTAGAGAGCGAAGTAGAATTACTACTAGAGCTACTTAGTAAATAAGTAATATTTAATAAGTAGTTAGTAAAGGAATACCTAGCTCTAGAGGGTAGAGAATATATTATTAACCTAGTTAAAGGGAAGAAACCTCTATATAAGCCTATCTACTTACTAAATAAGTACTAGCTAGAGGAGCTCTACTAATATATTACTAATAACTAAGTAATAAGGCGGATTTAACTTTTAATAAGCGAGATAGGCGCCCTTATTCTCTTTATACCTAAGAAGGATAGATCCTTATGCCTTTATATTAATTATTAAAGCTTTAATAAGGTAATACTAAAGAACTAATATCTACTCCCCCTTATTAATAAGCTATTAAATAGGCTTTAAAGAGCGAAATAGATCTTAAAACTTAACCTTTAAGATATATATTATTATATCTATATTAAGCTAGAAGATTACTAGAAAATAGCTTTTAGGACTTATTATAAGTACTTTAAATATACTATTATATTATTTAGACTTATAAACGCCCTAGCGACGTTCTAGGTATGGATTTACTAAGCGCTCGCTAAGCTACTAGATACCTATTATATTACTTATATAGATAATATTATAATCTACTTTAAGATAAGATAGTAATATATAAAGAACTTTCGCTAAGTGCTCTATAGGCTTTACTAATAGATACTATATACTAAGCTTAATAAGTATAGGTTCTACTAATAACAAGTAGAGTTCCTAGGGTATATTATTATACCTAAAGGTATATTAATAGACTAAACCTATATCCGAGCTATTACTAAATAGAAGCTACCTAAGATATATAGGGAGGTCTAAGTCTTCCTAGCATTCTATAATTTCTACTATAAGTTTATTATAAGCTATTTAGGTATTATAGCCCTTATAATATCCCTACTAAAAGGTAGTAAGAATAATAAGAAGGGAAGCGAATTTTACTAGCTAGAAGAGGCCTAATAAGCCTTTAAATAGCTCTAAGCTGCTTTCTACTTAATAACTATTCTCTAATATTAGGACCTAACCTATAAAATAAGGGTTAAAATAAATACTTTTATAAAAGCTATATCTAATATCTTATTATAATATATTAATAGCTAGTAGTAACTAATTACTTACTATTTATAGAAGCTTAGTAATACTAAGTAGTATTAGGGAGTAGGCTAATAGGAGCTTCTCGCTATAGTTAAAAGCCTAGACTACTAGGCTTATTACCTTTAGGGTATATTAAAAAGGTTTATAATCCTAACGGATTACTAGGTACTAAAGGGAGTTATTAGTATATTAGCGCAGGACCTTTAGGGAAAGCTTACTAGATAGGTATATAAACTCTTAGTATTTAACTTTAACCTAAAGTATAAGTTAGGGGTTATAAACCTAGTAAATAAGCTATCTAAGAGGCTAGAATATATAGAGGGGGAGGTAAAATATAATAATATACTCCTAACCCTAGTAAGGAAGCTAGGGTTTGTTAGTAACCTACTAGTAGACCTCTAGATAAGTATTATTACTTTATAAAGTAATATAAAGACCTTAAAAGTATTTATTAATACTATAAGGGCTATTATAAAATAACGCCCCTTTTAAATAGATAGCTCTAGGGGTAGAGACGCCTCGGTCTCTAGTTAGTATAGCGCTCTATAGTATATTAATACTATTATAACTATAATAGCTATAATAACCTAATACTAAAGAGTAAGGGAAGATATAGAGAACGCTTAGCGAGAGGTTATTAACCTAGAGGACTTACTTAGAGCTAGGGTTACTATAGCGTAGTAATATATCCCACGCTAAGTTATAAGGGAGCTTATAATAAGCGAAATAGTATATAGTTAGTAACCCTATAAAGTAATAAAAAGTCTTATCTATAGACTATAAGCTAATAACTTATACTATTAGACCTAATTAGAGAGGGTATATAGACTAGCTAGCGATTATAAGGGCTATATAATTAATAGCTATAGAACCTTGTTCTATAAGGGAAGGTTAGAGATACCCTAGGAGAGGTCCCTAAGACTTAAAATCCTTTACTAATACCACGACGACCGTAGAGTAGGTTATATAGGGGTAAATAAGACTACTAAGTTAATCTTAAGGAAGTTCTACTAGCTAAACTTAGCTATAGATATATATAATTACGTTATAGGGTGCTATATATACTAAGGGATCCGGGTTCTAAGGCATAAGCCCTATAGAACGTTATACCTACTACCCCTACTAGCGCACCTATTTTAGGAACTTAGTATAGACTTTATTACTAGACTACTACTAAGCTATTAGTATAAAGGCGGGGAGTATAACGTAGTTCTTATTATTATATACTAGATAACTAAGTTTACTATATTTATCCTAATAATAAAGCGGCTAATAGCTACTAAGTTAGCGCGGATTATCTATAAATAGGTTAAGTACTATTTTAATACTATAGAGGGTATTATTAGTAACTAGGATAAGCTCCTTACTAGCTAATTTTAGGAGGAATTTATAAGAGAGAGGGCTATTAAGCGCTACCTCTCTACTATATATTACCCCTAGATAGATAGGTAGTCTAAAAGGATATACTAGATATTAGAAAAGTACCTATAAGTATATACTAGCGACTTACTATAAGAATAAGCTATCTAGTTACCTAAGGCTAAGTTTATATATAATAATAGTTACTATAGCACTACTAGCTACTTACTAATAGAGGCCTTATATAGCTACTACCTACGTTATATAGAATATATAACCTCTATAAATAAGGTTATAGTATAGGGTATAAGGGAGCAAATTAAATATATCTTAAGGCTTTATAATAGGGCCTAGGAATAGTAATATAAAGCTACTAAGGTATAAGCTAAGTATTATAATATAAGGTATAAGGAATAGACCTATTATGGGGAATAAGTCGTTAGGCTATTAATAAAGAACTTCTAGTTTAAGAATAAAAAACTAGTACCTAGGTTTATATAAGTAGCTATTATAGAACTAATTAGTATATAAGCTTATAGAGTTTATCTACTATTATAATACTAAAGGATATATAATATATTCTTAGTTACCTTACTAGAGCTATAGGATAATTACTAAGTAAGTAGCGAGGGCTTACCTATATACTTAGAGCTTAAAGATAAGCTAGAGGAATAAGAGGTTAAAGAGATTATTATATAGTAAGGCGTTAGTAATAATATATAGTATTTAGTTAAGTAAGTAGGATAGCCTATAGAATATAATACGTAGGAGCCTATAGAGAACTTAGCGAACGCATAAGAGGCTATTTATAACTTTAATAGATAATATAAGAGGGCTTATAAGAAGTAGGACGACTAGTTATTAAAACTACTATAATAGGTTAGTAATTATAAACTATAAGATTATAAAATGGCCTCTGGCTACTGCATAGTGATTTTACCTGCTCAAGTGCAATAGACCTTCTAACTCCGCGCCTCCTGACAATATATAGCCTTCGGTTACGTGATCCCTAATAACCTCCTAAGTTGCTAACTACCTTTCCTAACTATAGCTATACTTATACGTGCCCATAGCCTCACGATCTTTAACTTTATATCGATAATAACGTGGTTTTTAATTATTTAAACTATGAAACTATTAACTTTTCCTCTCGCGTACTACCCGCGCTACTAATACCGCCTCTATTACCGCTTCGTCTACTAGAAGTTATTACTATCTTTACTATACTATTATTAGCAACGCTCTCTCTATATTAAAGCAGTTAGTATAAGCTATACTTACTAACGTTCCCCTAAGGGGCCTAGGCTACCTCTACCTTAATAATATAGAGGACCTACTCAAAGAAGGGCTACTCTATAGGGTATATAATAACCTGCCTAGCTTCTATTACTAAGTCTACTTACTTAGCTATAATATAATAATAAGTATCCCCTCTAGGGGTATTAATAAGAGCTCTCTTAAGGGCTATATTAATAATATACTCTCTATATATAATAGAGTAGTTAAAGAAGGAGCGGGTTTTATTAATTATATTAATACTAAACTCTCTAGTAAGCTCTTATATATTATTAATATTAAAGGGCGTACCTCGCGCAGGCTTAGCGTTTTTATATATAAAGTCTAGTACTAATATAGTTAAGGGATAAGGATAAGGAAGAGGGAGAGGTATAAAGCCTTACTTATAGAGCTTCTTATACTTCTAGCTATAAGAGCCTCTTAGGAAAGACCTCTTTAGTTAAGGAGTTACCTCTCGTATAGTAGTATTTACCTTACTAGAAGGTCGACCTTTTAGGTTAAGGAGTTATCCTATATAGTAGCTTTACTATAAGAGCCTTAGTAGCCCGTTCGGCTCTAATATAATTAGCCCCGGTATAGCGCGCGTCTAACTCTATATAGTGATATTCAGAGGGTTTGCTTGCAAGTAGTAGGAACATATAGGGTTCTTATATTATTTTCCTTAACTAGTAGAGGGTATAGGTTAAAATACCTATATAGTGTTTCCCGAATTATACCTGCGAACTAGGTGAATTTGTTATAGTCTTTTTGCGAAGGGGCTGCGGCGTAATTCCGAGCTCAATTAGTAGTAATAGTACCTAGTCTACTAAAATACCTAAAATTCCTATTTTTATAAGTATTGAGAGTACTAATTCTAAGTACCTAAAGTTTAATACCTAGCTCCTTTATATTAAAATACGCCTTAATAGTAGAGAGTATTATAATAAGTCCTAATACTTTAGATATATATTCTTATACCTAGAAAGAACTACTTATAATATCTTATCCCCTCTCCTCTTAAGGGATTTACTTTAAATTACTATAGCAGAATAGCTTATTAAAGAGCTAAAAGGTATCTTTATTAACCTAGTTTAATATAATAAAGCCTAGATAAAGCTTAATACCCTTATTATCTTATTTAAGGATATCTAGATTAAATAAGCTACTTTTATTAAACTTACTTATGAGGCTAAACTCCTAAAGTCTTAGTAGCGCTAGAAGCTCTATAAGAAGCTACCTACCTCCCTCTAGAACTAGTACTCTATTTATTATATAAATAGTACCCTTAACCTCTAGGACTATACTACTTAGGTGTATATTATAACTTATATTATAGTACCTTTTAATACTCGCTTAGCTAACTAAACTACTATATAAAGCCCTATTTTAGTAGTCTATGCTACACCCTCTAGTAGAGAAAACCCTTATACCTAAGCCTATACTAACTAGGGCTATATCCCTAAGGCTTTATATAAGAAGCTTTATAACTAGAGCGCCTATTTTATTTATAATAATACTAGCTATACCTCGTAGGATTATCCCTATAAGAAGGCTTAAGCTATTATAAGTATTACTAAGCTTACTAAGGCTACTAATAATAACCTAGAGCTAGTAGAGAACTAGAGCCCCTAGTAAAAATAGACTCCTTATTAGGGGAAGCCTAAAGAGATTAGTAATTAGTAATAATATCTATTAACTTATAATAGCTAATTACTAATAAAGTTCTAAAGAAAGAGTTAGTTCTTATTTATAATAGATATAGTGTTTATCTTAGAGCCCTTCTTATTACTAGAGTAAATAGCTATATTTCTATAAATACCTATATAATTCCCTTATTAAGGGATTTCTATTATACTAAATATAATAAGTTATAGCGCTCTATCCTAGCTACTAGGTTTAATAGTAAACTATTAGATATTATAACTAAGGTATAAATAACTTATATATAAGTAGATTACTAAGGGTTAATATAAATACCCCTCCTCTAACTTAATATAAGGAGGTATAACCTTATTCTTAGCTACTTATAGTTTAATTATTATAATAGTAGTATAGATATATACTATTAGCGCTTATACTAGCTAAGTAATATCCCTATAGCCTAAGACCTCTCTTCAATAATTATATAAATTACTAAGGACCTATTTTAACCTACTAAGATTAATATTAAGTATTTACTTAATATAGAACGCTATTAAGCTATATTTAAAGCTAAGGAATAACTATATAATATATAAAGGGCTATAGAGAGAATAAAAGCCCCTATAAAGATTCTATAGCGAAGCTATATACCTAAGGACTTAGGAAATTATAATAACTTATAGAAAATAAATATAGTATTAAAGGGAATACTAATAGCTAATTAGACCTAGCCTATACTTTATTAGAAGTCTTAACCCCTTAGCCGTAAAGCCTAATAAGCAAGGAAGGACCTTAACATAGCGCTTATTAGCGCTATAGGGTTTAAGAAGAACCTAAAGCATACTAATATTAAGTTAGGCTCTATCTCGCTATATAAGCTTAACCTAATAATTACTAATAAGCGAGAGGAAGAAGAAAAAGGTATAAGCCTGCTAGAGGTTAATAAAGCTAAAAACTAATAGCTAGTTAATAAGAGGCTCTTATTATACCTCTAGGACTAGAAGGATTACTTTAGTAAGACTACTAATAATATATTATCTCATTACCGCCCTTATAACTACTAAATTAAACTAAAGCTAGGTATAAAGGAGTAGCTAATCTTCTACCTGCTATATAAGTAGTTATTACTAGAACTCGAGGTAACCTAATAATACCTCCTTAAGAACCTAAAGAAGGGCTTTATAGCGCTAGATAATACTCTATTTATATCCCTAATATTATTTATTTAGAAGGCTAATAGCTACCTAAGGTTCTATATTAACTTCTAAAAGCTAAATAGGTTTACTAAGAAAGACTAGTACTTACTACCCCTAATTAATAAGATACTAAGCTAAATTAGCTACGCTAAGGGATTTATAAAGATTGATATCTACTAGGCGTTTTGCTAAGTTTATATCTACTCTAAGTTAGAGGACTAATAATATTCTATACCTGCTATAGCTCTTATAAGTATAAGGTTCTACCCTTTAAGCTCTATAATAACCTAGCGATATACTAATAGTATATAAATAATATACTTATAGAATACCTAAATAACTTCTATATAATATATATAGATAATATCCTAATTTACTTAGAGGACCCCCTCTAGCATAAGGAGTATATTAAGAAGGTCCTTAACTAGCTATATTAAATAGGGCTTGAGGCTAATATTAAGAAGTGCGAATTTAGTATAACTATAACGCGCTACCTCAGGTTTATTATTATAACTAAAGGGATTAGCTCTAATCTCAAGAAGGTTTCTATAGTAAAAGACTAGTAGCTACTAACTATAGTGCGTAGCATCTAATCCTTCCTTAGGTTCTATAACTTCCACTAATAATTTATTATAATTTATAAGAAGATCGCTTAACCTCTTACTAAGCTTATAGCTAAAATTACCCGCTTCAGCTTTAATAATAACTATATAGTAGTACTTATAATACTAAAGGAGGCCCTAATATTAGCTCCTATCCTATACTACTAGAAGCCTAAGCTACTAACCCGAGTTAAGATAGATACCTCTAAATCTATCTATACTACTACCCTCTTCTTATAGTAAACTAATAATAATCTATAGCACCCTATAGCCTATTTCTTAAAAACTATATTACTAATAGAGATAAACTACCCCATCTATAACTATTAGATAATAGTAATTATTCTAATATTAGAAGAATAGAGGGCTAAGCACTTAGTAATTACCTAGTATTTTAAGGTTATTATAAACTACTAACTACTACTCTACTTTATAACTAAATAGCTCCTCAATATCTACTAAGCTCGCTAGTTAGGTATCTTAGCTAGTTTTAACTTCTATATCTAATACTACTTAGGGTATAAAAACGTACTAGCTAATACCCTCTTATAGAAAAACAAGGACTTCTAGACCTAATAAGCTATTCATAAGTTAAACTATACTTAGGTATTACTACTACTTAGTTATCTATCCCTAGGGGTTATATATAAGCTATACTAACTACTAGAGGCTACTCTAAGCAGCCCTATAGCTACTATTAATACCCTAGAGCTAGAGGATAAGCTAAAAAGCTACCTTCTAATTAAATAGATCCTCTAGTTAAACTATAAACCTAATATACTCTAACTTAAGGCGCTAAAGATACTTACTACTACTAGAAAGGAGTAATAAAAGATAAGAGATAGACTCCTAATAATAAATAGGAAGCCTATAATACTAGAAAACGAGGACCTATATATAAGGTTAATCTATAAAGCCTATATTTAGAGGCTTATAGCATACTTAGGTCGAAATAAGACTATTAAACTTCTAAAGGAATACTACTACTAGCCCTACTTAACTACTAATATTAAGTAATATATTTATAACTACTATACTTACTACTAAGCCTAGAAGCTAAGGGATAAGCCTCTAGGTAAGTTAAAACCCTTATTAATACTATATTACCCCTAGGAGTATATTATAATAGACTTTATATCCTACTTACCTAACTACTATAGGTATAATAATATATCTATAATAATATACTACCTATTAAAAAAGATGGTTTCCCTCCCCTATTATAAGATTATTATAGCGTAGGACCTCGCCTAGCTATACTATACTTATACCTTCTAGTATACTAGGTTCCCTATTATAATTATATCTAATAGGGGCTCCTAGTTTACTTCTAACTTCTAGAATAAGCTCTATAAAATATATAGTATAACTATCTAATTAAGTATAATAAGTTATATAAAAACTGATAGATAGATAGAAATTCTTAACTAGTACCTAACTTAATACTTATACCTATAGATAAACTAATTCTAGAATAACTAGAGTAAAATACTCCCGCTATAAACTTCGCTTAAGTAATATTACTAAATAAAACTATAGTACTTATGCTATTTAAGATTAAATAGGGATACCTACTATAGATAAGTTTTAGCCTCTGGCCACTATATAGTGATTTTACCTACTTAAGTGCAATAGACCTTCTAACTCCCCGTCTCCTAATAATACATAGCCTTTGGTCACGTAATCCTTTCCTAACTATAGCCGCACCTATATATACCTATAGCCTCACGATCTTTAACTTTATATTAATAATAACGTGGTTTTTAATTATTTAATAGACTACGAAACTATTAACTTCTCCTCTCGCGCACTACCCGCGCTACTAATACTGCCTCTATTACTGCTTCGTCCGCTAAAAGTTATTACTATCTTTATAGTCCTCTTATTCGATCGGGTTAGCTAACGCCTTTGCTATGCTATCGTTAGCAACGCTCTCTCTATTAGTTAGCGTAAGCTAACTTACCGACGTTCGCCTAGGCTGCCTAGGCTACCTCTACCTTAGTAATACGGAGGACCTGCTTAAAGAAGGGCTACTCTATAGGGTATATAATAACCTACTAAACTTCTACTACTAAGTTTACTTACTTAGCTCTAATATTATTATACCTTATAGAGTCCCTTATAGGGGTATTAAGGTAAGCCCTCTTAAGGGTTATATTAATAATATAATCTCTATATATAGCGGAGTAGTTAATAAAGGAGTAGGTTTTATTAATTATATTAAGGCTAAACTCTCTAGTAACCCCCTCTATATTATTTATATTAAAAAGTATACCTTACTTAGGCTTAGCGTATTTATATATAAGGTCTAGTACTAATATAGTTAAGGGATAAGGATAAAGAAGAGGGAGAGGTATAAGGCCCTACTTATAGAGCTTCTTATACTTCTAGCTATAAGAACCTCTTAAGAAAGACCTCTTTAGTTAAGGAGTTACCTCTTATATAGTAGTATTTATAGCACCTTATTAGAAGGTTAACCTTTTAGGTTAAGGAGTTATCTTATATAGTAGCCTTTCTAGGCTATAAGAGCCTTAATAGCCTATTTAGCTCTAATATAATTAGCCCTAGTATAGCGCGTATCCGACTTTATACGAGGGTTTACTTATAAGTAATAGGAACGTATAGGGTTCTTATATTATTTTCCTTAACTAGTAGAGGGTATAGGTTAAAGTACCTATATAGTATTTCTTAAATTATACTTACGAACTAGGTGAATTTGTTATAGTCTTTTTACAAAGGGGCTATGGCGTAATTCCGAACTCAATAGATAAGTTTTAACTAGGAATAGTATATATAAAGGTTCTTAACTATAAGAGAGAAAATTAACTAAGGTAGTACCTAGTAGCTTATATAGATAATAATAATACCCTAGCGTAAGTATAAAAAAAAGGAACAGAAATACTATTTAGGGAAGTATTTAAATTATAATATATTAATTACTACGGATAGTAATACTAGTTAAGGGGGGGGGGGGTAATATTATAGCGCTAGGTTAGACCTACCTAAATTCCAGGTCACGTGACTTACGGGTCACGTAATTACTAAGCGACTCTTTAGCCTTCTAGGGCTATACTAGCCTATAGTTAGACTTTTCCCTTCTTTAATATAGAATCCACTTAATATAGCGTAATTAAAGTATGCTAACCTTCGCCTATTCGCTATACGTAATACAAGCTTCTCCTTAGCTTCCTTCTAGGTCTTAGCTTTACTAATATAAGATTTTATAATATCTTAATAATTACTAGAGCTATATATATAAGCCTTATTCTTTATATTATGATTAATCTTATAATAAAGCTTTAAAAAGCTCTTATAGTTAGTAATAAAGTTAGAGATATTAGTGTTAATAAACTTAGGCGCTCTAGTAGAATAGGGGGTTATTACTATAATAATAGAATATTTTATAAGGAGATTAGTAAGGGCTATAATATCCTAATTAATATAAGTCCTATCAAGAGAAAGATACGAAGGGTTAGACCTAAGTTTATTTAATAATAGGTTGCTATAATACTATTTATTTAAGCTAGAGAGGAAAAGGGGAAGTTTTCCTCTCTAGTAGAGATTTTACTAGTCTATAGGGGATTACTAGGTAGGCCCTAGGTAAGCCCTAGGTAGCTCTCTAGGTAGTAAGCCTAAGTAAAAGCCTAAGTAAGCTTAACCTAGGTATAGCTTATAATACTATCCCCTCTCCTAGCTAGCCCTCCCCTAGGTATAAGCTAGATTGCTATTATTATCTATAACTAGCCTATATAATGCTTTATACTTATTTACTATAATAATCTCTATAATAGCTTCTATAAGCTCCTAGGTAAGCTCTACATACCCCTCTTACTTAACTAAGACCCTACGCCTCTACTCTCGCCTAACTACTTTCTATTATATTATATATATCTCTTCTATATACTACTTAAATTTAATCTTATTAGCTATAATTAGTAATAGCTAGGGATCTATTCTTATTTAAGTAAGTAAGGGGTCCTCTAGTACCCTCTAGATGAGGCCTATATAGAACCTAGGGTAGATATTACTAGGTAAAATATATAAGCTTAGGACTATTATTATAATATATTTATATAACTATAATAGCTTCTTACTAAGCCTAGGGTTCTTATAGTTAACTATTAAAAGCTAAACCTTATTACCTACCTAGTACTCCTCTATAAGTACCCTATACTAGTTTATATTCTCCTCGCTATATTACTAAGCTATTATAATACTTATTTAGATAAAGTCTACTACTTCTTATAGACTTATTACTAGGAGGGTAGCTACTATATCCCTAGAGGGGGTCTCTTATAGTATATTATTTAGAATAGGGATAGGGTTAGTATAGTACCTATATTCTAAGAAGAATAGTAAGAGTCTAGTTATATTACTAACCCTATTATAAAGTACTAGCTAAGTAGTAAGTAAGAGCTACCCCTAGTTATCCTATACCTAGGTTATAAAAACCTATAGGATAGCTTATATCTCCTAGTTCTATTTCTTAGTATTACTATTTGTTTATAAGTAGTATATAGTACTTAATAATCTCCTTATACTAATAAAGTAATAGAATCTAGCCTAGAAGTAGCTTACCTAGTTAGACCCTTAATTACTAATAATACTATATCAGAGCTTATAGAACTAGAAGCAGTAAGTAAAGAACTAGTAAGTATAAGCTTCTACCTCTATAATACCTATCTCCTTTAATATTACTAACTTACCTAGCCTATTTATTATAACTTATAAATATTAGCTAGTATTATTCTTTATAAGTAGTAAGTCTATAATAAAGTCTATTAAGAGGTCTAAATATAACTAGGTAGATACTAATAAGGGCTTTAAGAAACCCCTCTTAGCTTACCTCTAGATATATATCCCTCTATAGATATTATAATTCCTTATAAATCTCTATGTTATTTATAAATATTCTAGCTAGTAGAACTACTAGCTTATTATTTCTAATATATTATTATAGCCTAGGTAGGTAGTTATACTTAAGTTATAGCTCTATTAGATAATCTTTATATAGAGCTCCCTTAGTAAGTTATTATTATCCTCCCTACTAGGTATCTATAGCTTCTCTCTAAATATTAGCCTCCTCTAATTGTTAATATTTCACTTATGAATATAGATCTTAGCCCTTATATCTAGTAGGAAGCTCTAAAGCTAATAAGTAATTATATAATATATAGCTTTATATATTATATCCTTCTTTATAGTTTCTAGCTATAATACTTATAGTTTAGGGTTATTATTAAAAACTATAATATCTAAGATATTAGTATAACCCTTCTAACTTCTCCTTGTTAAGAGGCTAGCTATAAGGTCCTTATAGGGGTAAGTATAGTTTAGTATTAATTATAAAACCCTCCCCTATTTCTAGTTATTATCCAACCCTTATAATATATTATATTCTCTCTAGGAGAGAGTATTAGGGGCTACTATTTCCTTACTAGGTTAGTATTTAATAATAAAGTTATACTAGGATAGCTCCTCTACTTATTAGCTCTAGCGCTCTATAAAGCGCTACTTCTTTATAAAGTATTTAAGCCTTTAGTAGTTTATTAATATCTTAGAAGAAGCTATACTATATAGCTCCGCCCTTTATATATATAAGTAAGAAAGAACTATTAGAAGCTCCTTATTATAAATAGGGTAGTTATACTCTATAGGGGAAAGCTTCTATAAGTAGAATGCTATAGGGCGCTTAGCACTATCTAGGTTAATGTAAGAGAGTACCCCGCTTAATATAAATCCTAAATAATTAGTCTTAATAACTATCTTAGTTTCTAAGTTAAACTAGTAGAGTACTAGCTAGGTATTAAAAAGCTACTTAAGCTAAGAGAAAGCTTATTCCTAGTTATCCCCCTATTAAAATATTATATTCTTCTTAATAAGTTCTATAGGTAGCCTAATTATATTCCTATACTCTAATATAAATATATTATAATAATTTATAAACTTTAGGAAGCTTTAGATACCCTTTAGGGAAGTAGGGGGTAGCTACTAAGTAATTACTTAGAGTTTCCTAAGGTTATAGGAGAGGCCCTCTCTTATAGTTATAATAAACCTTATATACGTAACCTTCTTTATTCAGAACTTATACTTTATAGGATTAAGATTTAGCTTAATATTTACTAGCCTCTAGAGGACCTCCTAGACCTTTCTCTTACAGTCTTCGTTTATTCTATTAGAGTATATTAATATATTATTTATATAAGTAGTAATAAAGTTATTAAGAACGTCTAATAAGATATTATTAATATACTACTAGAAGCTAGTAGGGGCGCTAGTTAGGCTAAAGAAGTAAGTTATTTACTTAAATAACTTTTACTAGGTATAAAATATAGTTCTCTCTTAATAGTCCTCTACTACCCTTAAATTATAGAAAGCTATTACTATATCTGACTTAATATTTTACCTAGCTATACTTATTTAATATAATATCTTAGAAATTAATAAGAGGGAGTAGTAATCTTTCTTAATAATTATATCAAGGGCTTTATAATAAATATAGAAGTAAATCCCTCTACTTAGCTTCTTTATAAAGAGTATTAATATCTAGTAAGTAAGCTACTAGCTTTAATAAACCCCTTACCTAGGAGGTCTTATAAGGTCTTTTTTAATATTAATAGCTCTTCTCTTAATATATTATAGAAAAGCCCCTAAGGGAGTAGGAGCTCCCTTCTATTTAAGCTTAATATAAGGTTAATCTAGTAATCTACTCTAAATCGTCTAAGGGGTAATAAATAAGTATTTTTAGGGTTAAATAGGTTAGGAAACTCTCTTAATACCTAGCTTAATAAAAAGTATTATTAATCCTCCTTTAGTTTTAGGTTAAAAGCTTTCTTAATATTAACTAAGCTAATAGCTTATATTAATATCTTTATAATACCCTCCTAGTACTTACCCTATTATCTTACTATATGTTAATAGATTATAAAGAATAAGAGTATATTAAGGAACCTTATAGCCCTTATTTCCTTTATAAGAGGCGTTCCTTCTTAATCCTTTAGTTATAGCTTAATATACCCCCTCCTATAGTATGCTTAGTAAGCTATAGCGTTATAAATAACCTAGTTCTATTCTATCTAAGGGCGCCCTAAGAAGATATTAAGATCTAAGCTATTAATTATATATATAAAAATCCATTAGGTATAGCTACTTATTTCTAAGTTTAGGACTACTATATCTAGAGTATTACTTAGTAATAGTCTACTAAGTATATATCCTCTTATAAGTTAGTATTTCTTCTTAATATATAGAAAGTAAAGATATTAAGCTAGGGAAAGGTTAATTATTATATAGGTATTACTCCTAATATCTATTAGAGTATAAGCTAGATATCTTTTATTAACTCTAACTTAGATAATAATAAGCTTATTATTAGCTAGTTATTCCTATTTATATTCTTCTTAACTTAATATCTCCTGTTTAGTAAGCTCTAGAGCCTAATTTCGCTCTAGGGTTAGTTTTTTCCTAACTTCTTATCTTCTTCTAAAGAGTTAGCTATTACTTAGTAATTATTTATAACCTTATAATATATTAGTTCTTTTTTTAGGGTTTTTATTTTAATAACCCTAAGTAGCTAATCCTCCTTACTAGAGTAATACAAAGTAATATACCCTCTAACTCTATAAATATAATAAGTATAGGAGTCCTTTATACCTTTTTATTACTATTAGTATTATACTAGGGAGGTACTTAAGGAGGACTTAGAGTTTTAATAGTTATAATATCTTACCTCCTTAACTTATAAGATATATATAGCTCTAATTATATAAATATCCCCCTTAGTATCCTTAGTAATAGATCTCTAGTAAGTTACTAAGTAGTTACTAGAGACCTTTTAATACTCTACCTTCTATATAATATACTAAACCTTTAAGAGCTAGCTATTATAATTAGCTAGTAAGTTAAAAGTAATTAGCTAATTCCTTAGCCTAGGAGTAAGGGATACCTCTAGAAATAAGATCTAGATTTAACCTAGCTAGTTTATATTACTTATATTAGCTAGTATTTACTTAAGCCTAAGTAAGAAGGTTACTAGGGCTTTATTCTCTTTCTACTAGAGGGTCTATAGTTAAGCTATAGCTTATAATCAGATATTAAGGTCCTTATAAGTCTAATTAAAATAAGTTATAAAGTCTTCTAGATTATATTTTCCCTTATTACTACTAGCTTTATAAAAAGTAGAAACTACTTATTAAAAAGTAATATCTAGTAGGAGTTAATAAGATATTATATCTCTATATTTATAAGGTAGAATACCCTATTTATAGTAATCTTATATCTTATTTACTATACCTAAGGGGTATATTCCTTTTACTTACTTAAGAACTTTAGGAGTAGGGGTAGTAGCTTCTAGTATATTATATTAGGTATTACTAATATCTTACTAGTAGTACTTATAGCGTTCTATATAGCTATATATTAGCTATTCCCTTATTTAACCTCTTATAACTATTACTATAGGGATTCTAATATTATTATTAAATTACTATATAATAGCTTATCTTAAGTTTTAGCTATATTAATATTAACTATTTTACTAACTAATACGGAGTAGCGATTAAGTTATTATTATTATTATTATTATTATTATTATTATTATTATTATTATTATTATTATTATTATTATTATTATTATTATTATTATTATTATTATTATTATTATTATTATAATAAGCTTAAATATATAAAGAGTTAGACTTAAGTTTATTTGATAATAAGTTATTATGATATTATTTATTCAAGCTAGAGAGGAAAAGGGGAAGTTTTCCTCTCTAGTAGAGATTTCGCTAGTTTATAGGGAACTACTAGGTAGGCCCTAGGTAAGCCCTAGGTAGCTCCCTAAGGTAGTAAGCCTAGGTAGAAGTCTAGGTAAACTTAACCTAGGCGTAGCTTATAATAGAGCTAGAACTAATAGGAACTAGGAAGAATAATAAATAATATAACTGTACTTATAACTAAGTAAGAGTATTGAATATAAGCTTAAACAATATATAAAGTAATTTATAGATCTAATTAAAAGAGAATATCTAAATTAGATATAAATCTACTAAGGAAAATATTAAAAAAACGAGGTATAGGATTATTAAGGTACTAATAATAATAATATAAAATAATACTAAGACTTATTAGGCTCCTCTCCTCTAGGCTCTACTCTATAGTCCTCTTACAATAGGCCCGTGCGCTTAGGAGGCTTTTTAAAAGCTACGCAGCTAAGTCTATCTTATCCTATCCTAATAGCTTTAATTAATATTATTTATAACAATTAGACTATTAATTACTAAACTATATAATATAGGATATATAAATAACTAAAAATTAATATATAACTATATAGAAACTCTATATATAGATTTAAGCGGAATTTATGTCTAAAAACTACTAATCTAGATACCGCCCGATTTAGCTAGATTTCGCGCTACTCTTGCGCGCATACTACACCTTACCGCGCGCGCCCAGGGGGTCGATTTAATAGATTTAATAATAGATTTTTAACAATAAAGCGGGTCCGCACATCTATTGCGAATTTAACAATTACGCCCTACCGTGCACACTAAGGGGTCGATTTAACCTAGCGCGCCAGAGGTTGTCTCCGAAAACGTGATATTCTAGCGTGTGTGGAAACATTACTGCGTGGTGATACCATGCCTCATAACCCTCAAGTAGCTGAAACATGATGAACAGGGTTGGGAATTAGTCTAGTATAGTCTAGTCAGGTAGCTAACTAAAGCTAGGCTAGTTTAGTCAGGCTATCGACTAAAACTAGCGTAGTTTAGCCTAGTTAACTAACTAGTTAATTAATTAGTTACTAGTATTTTTTAAAGCTATTTTTAATATTAATATATAATATTATATAAGTATTATAATAACTATATATAACATAAATTTATTTAAAAGGATATACAAACTTATTTAAGGGTACGTTTATAAATTAGTATTAACTTTAATTTAAACTTATACTTTTAATAATAATAATAATAATAATAAAAAGGCCTCTGGCCACTGCATAGTGATTTTACCTGCTTAAGTGCAACAGACCTTCTAACTCCGCGCCTCCTAATAATATATAGCCTTCGGTTATATAATCGTAACTCTCCTAACTATAGCTGTACTTATATATACCTATAGCCTCACGATCTTTAACTTTATATTAATAATAACGTAGTTTTTAATTATTTAAACTATAAAACTATTAACTTTTCCTCTCGCGTACTACCCGCGCCGCTAATACCGCCTCTATTATTGCTTTATCCGCTAGAAGTCGTTACTATCTTTAGTGAGCAGCGTCCTATATATTAGCTGTTTTAGACTTTATTAATTTATATAGTTAAAGCAGTCCTCTTATTCGATCGGGTTAGCTAACGCCTTCGTAGCTATACTATCGTTAGCAACGCTCTCTCTATTAGTTAGCGCAAGCCGTACTTACCGACGTTTAAGCCCTAAGGGGCCTAGGCTACCTCTGCTTTAATAGTATAGAGGACCTGCTCGAAGAAGGGCTACTCTATAGGGTATATAACGACCTACCTAGCTTCTACTACTAAGTCTACTTACTTAGCTATAATATAATAGTAAATATCCCCTCTAGGGGTATTAATAAGAGCCCTCTTAAGGGCTA
>JAVHLU010002086.1:0-21635 GCA_036785755.1 Colletotrichum ledebouriae
TTATAATAAGGGAGATTAAGGTAATATTACTACCTAATAGTATTAGTAAATAGTTATAAGTTAGTTATCTATACCTATAGGACCTTACCTTAAATATATTAAGTAGTCTTATATACTTCCCTATATAGTATTAACTTTTAAATATATCTATAGTAGCTTACTAAGCGTTATTTAAAGTTCTTATATATAATAGCTATAATACTTACTTTTATTACTAACTTAAGAAGGGAATACTTAGTTAGAGTAAGTAGTATATAGAACTTATTTAGGTATTGCTTAAGCGCTACTACGAAGTTTATAATAGTTAAATAGTTAATAGGTTCTAGAAGGTTAGACTTAAGACCTTCTTTAACCTTATAATTAGTAAGTAGCTTATAGGGTATAATTATTAGAGGTTTATTATCTTAGTAAGACGTTCCTTAGTTAAAGAAATCTTTAAGGTTTAATATCTCTTAGGGATATCTCCTAGTTAAGGGAAATAATAAAGGGTTAATATCTCTTATTAACGTTTCCTAGTTAAGGGAACGGGGGAGTTTAGAGGCTTTTAACGCTATATAATACCTATAGGTATTAACTACTATAATACTATTTCATATAAACTTAACGGGGTTAGCTATTCGTATAGTTAAGTACCTTCCTTAATTATAAGGGATATCCTTAGTTATAAGGGGATATAGCTAACTATTAGGGTCGTGCTACTAATTAATATAGTCTACGAAGTAAGCGAAAATTATAAGTAAAAAAACTACTATTAATTTCAAAGGATTTTTCCTTAAAGGCGATAAGCCCTTTTATAAGGGTTAACGCGTTTAGGTGCGTTCAACGCGTTAAACGCGTTGGACGCCCTTAAGCGGGATAACCGCGCTAAGCGCGTTTGGTATTAAGAGCGTAATAAGGGTTTAGTAGTAATATTAGTAGCTTGCTTTATAAGTCTCAATAGTAATAGGCTAGATATAGTCTCCTTTAGGTTTATATAGTATAGGTAATAAGTAGTAGTAGTATAGCTTATTTTTAAGGTCTCTTTTAATAATAATTACATCGCTATAGTTCCTATATAAGTTATCTTAATAGATAGTTAAACTAATGCTCGCTAGGATCCTTTAGTAACTATTTAATACTAGCTAGGGACTATCTTCTATAGGCTTATAATAAACTTATTGCGGTTTATATTACTAGTTAGCTAAGGAATACTAATAACTAGTTCTATATCTATTTTATTATAGGTAATAGTTAATACCTTAGATTCGCTCTCTTTAGTATCCTTATATAGTTAAGTAACCTTAGTTATCTAGTATTAAATATTATATTAAATATATATATCGCATAGAGTATACCTCTCCTTAGTTAAACGTGCTTCTATAACTTTATATAGTAAATAAAAATACTTAAGTAATTGAGCTCGGAATTACGCCGCAGCCCCTTCGCAAAAAGACTATAACAAATTCACCTAGTTCGCAGGTATAATTCGGGAAATACTATATAGGTATTTTAACTTATACCCTCTACTAGTTAAGGAAAATAATATAGGAACCCTATACGTTCCTACTACTCGCAAGCAAACCCTCTGAATATCACCGCACAGAGTCGGACGCGCGCCGCACCGGGGCCGGCTGTGTATTGTCAGGAGGCGCGGAGTTAGAAGGTCTGTTGCACTTGAGCAGGTAAAATCACTATGCAGTGGCCAGAGGCCATACTTAAGTAATAACTCGTTCTAATAGTCTAATCTATAGTTAGGGTCCTTAAGTTCTACCTTCTTATTAAGTATTAGATTAGCGTAGTACTAGTCTGAGATATACCTTAGCAAGGTTTAATATAGGTTAAGGGTAGCTATAGCTAGGTTCTTATTATCTAACTTAACGTAGCTATTAATAATATTAATAAAATGATATATATATTTTAGTAGATAGTTCTTAAATTACTATTAATATATATATTATTAACTTCGTTATTATATAGAGGTAGACTAAATAACTTAATTATATTAGTCTTAAATCGAGGAGTACTACGCCTAGGCTTTATAACTAACGCGCTAGCTATTACTTATATTACCCCTTCTTTATCTATAGAGAGAAGGAATATAAGAAAGTTATAGCTAACTAAGAACTTATTAGGGTTAGATAATAGTTTAATAGGATCTCTTAGCCTAGCTAGTAGTTAAGGGTATTAATTACCTTAGCTATTACTATTACTATAACTAGGGTTACCTCCTTTACTATTTTAGCCCTCGGGGTTATTATTATTACCTCTATTACTAAGATCTCTAAGTAGTATAAGTAGTAATAATAGTAGAGTAGCGTCCTCTATATATTTAATATTCTAATTATATCCTTTACTTTTATTAAGGTTTAATAGTCTAGCTTCTAGTTCCTAGGCGCCTATCTTATAATATTACTTACCTTAGCTAGAAATACTAGGGTAATTTTATAAGTTACTTAGCTTAGGTATAAAATAGCTACTTATTCCTTTTCCTTAGGTTAGAAATAAAATACTTAATATATTTTTACTTTTTTTAAATAATATATAGAATATATTTAAGCTTAGCTCTAGTATTAATATAATAGTTATATCCTTTAATATAGGTTTAAGAGGTAAGAGTTATAAATTATTTATAAAACCTTATCTAAACTTATAATATTCCTCTAGAGTTAATAAGAGTATTAAGAAAGCTTTAGGGATTATTATTATATTAAGTTTAGATATAGTTTTTAGGATATCTAGCTTATTTATAGCTTTAGCTCTTAAGGTCTTATAACCTCCCCTCTCTTTATCCTCTTTAAAGGGGAGTATTAAATCTAGAGTCTAGCCCTATTTAGTCTCTATCTTAATATATTAATTATAATAAGGGAGATTAAAGTAATATTACTACTTAATAGTATTAGTAAATAGTTATAAGTTAGTTATTTATACCTATAAGACCTTACTTTAAATATATTAAGTTATCTTATATACTTCCCTATATAATTATAACTTTTAAAAATATCTATAGTAGTTTACTAAATATTATTTAAAGTTCTTATAAGTAATAGCTATAATACTCGCTTTTATAACTAACTTAAGAAGGGTATACTTAGTTTAAGTAAGTAGCATATAGAACTTATTAAGTTATTACTTAAGCGCTATTATAAAGTTTATAATAGTTAAATAGTTAATAGGTTCTAGGAGGTTAGACTAAAGACCTTCTTTAACCTTATAATTAAAAAGTAACTTATAAGATATTATTATTAGAGAGGTTTATTATCTCTTTAGGATATTCCTTAGCTAAGGAAATCTTTAAGGTTTAATATCTCTTAGGGATATCTCCTAGTTAAGGGAAATAATAAAGAGTTAATATCTCTTATTAATATTTCTTAGTTAAGGGAAAGGGGGAGTTTAGAGGCTTTTAATAATATATAATACCTATAGGTATTAACTACTAAGATATTACGTTATATAAACTTAATAGACTTAGCTATTTATATAGTAAAGTACTTTCCTTAATTATAAAAGATATCCTTAGTTATAAGGGGATATAGCTAACTATTAAGGTCGTGCTACTAATTAATATAGTCTATATAGTAGCTGAAAAATATAGGTAAAAATTCTATAAATTTAGAAGGTTCTCTCCTTAAGGGTAATAAGCCTTTTTATAAGGGTTAACGCGTTTAGGTATATTTAACGCGTTAAACGCGTTAGATACCCTTAAGCGGGATAACCGCGCTAAGCGCGTTTAGTATTAAGTAGAAAATATAATAATTTAGAGGGCGAATTTAAAGTAATAAAAACGAGCCTAAATAATAATATATTTTAATATAACCGTATAAAGAAAGAAGTAACCCTTATAAGGGGGCTTAGCTATAACTACTAGGTAGTCCTAGACCTATTAAATAAAGCTATAAGAGTAGTTAGAGTAGGGGAATTAGCCTTATTACTAGCTTATTACTCCTCTAAGCTATAAAGTCCCTTAATACCTAGGTATAAGAGCTATAAGAGTAGCTAGGGTAGAGAATAAGTACCCTACTACTAGTTAATTACTCCTCTAAGCTACCTAGCTATTTAAAAAAGAGTTATATAGCTAGTATAAGGGATATTAAATTCTAAACTTATAGAAACTAAAAATATAAAGTCCTATAAGGAGGTATTAAATACCCTCTAGATAGCTACTAAATAAACTAATCTAAGGGTAAACTAGTTTAGAGGGGGGGGATTATATTATAAGCTAGGATAATATTATAAAGAAAAAGGCTTAGTAAGCTAAGTAGGGAAGTCTATAGGAGCTAGGAGATATAAGGAGGTACTAGGTAATTACTAGATAAGCCCTCTAAGCCCTTACCTAGTTAACTAGAGGGCTAGAGAAGAATGTTTAACCTTAGCTACCCCTAACTATACTAACTCTATTACTCTGCACCGCACTAGTTTGTGACATGTGGGCTAAACATACGAGTAGTATGACGAGGCAACCCAAAGTTCTCGCCCTGAAAACGACCTTAATGCCCTGCTTGAAATCCGTACCTGGCTGCGAGGAGGACCAGCAGACGCTTTTCTATTCACAGAGTAGGCGAGGGACCTACTGTTCGAAGACATCGAAAAAGTAATTTCGCACCTTTCGCGTTGTCTCCCTTTATTGAATGGACACTTTGGACCCCCAAAAGCCTGAATGTTGCTAGTGTAGTCCTCTAAAGCCCTCATTAGATATTGTCGACGAGGAAGAATGTTATCACGCCTTACTATTACTATGGCTTGGCACATGACCCAGAGTTGACGCAGTTGGTCTACCTGCAGTTGCTTGTCTTCACACGTCGCCCGCCATGCTCAGTCTTGAAAAGACACATGTTAACTAACTTGTTGGCGGTTTCTTTGGTTCGAATTTCGATGAGTGGGAAAGAGGGAAGGGCAATATTTAGCTTATAATAAGTAGTCTGAGCGATTACATAGTTCCTTAGAAAGGCGGATTTTCACATTTCAAGATGGATGCCGTGAGCCACCCATTGTTTTCAGGTGTCTATATAATAACAAAGGCAACTTACTGCTTTGATGGTTAAGATAGGCTTAACACTCAACAGCCTTGTATGGTTGCTAATGCCGCCTCACCTCACAGTATAGTAAGGCGTGCTGCTGCCTACTGCCTGCTTGTAACGAAAAGAAGGGCTTCTTAAATTGAGTTCTGGGAGGTCACTGCTGCACTGATAATATCTTAATAAATTTGGTGAGGTCCGCTATTGACGAAGATGTCGCTATCACTTTTTAGAGGCGCAACTTTGATGTCGTTCTGGAGGCGACCAATAACACCATCACACCTAGCGCCATCCGCCCCGGCAGTCAGGAAAGTGAGCTCAAATGTCGTCAAGCACGGCCATCTATAGACACTGCTGGGATGCTAGGCCGCTAACAGATATCAATAACAAGTTTCTTTATCTCCTATCTACTAGCGGTGCTCACCCTGCAGCGGGTGATCCGACTGCACCTAAGACATATAGTCGCGCAAAAGAGAGTACCGTGACAAAAAAAAATAAAAGAATGGGAAAAATAAAAGAATGGCCCACGCCAGTCCCTGAAAGCCGTCCAACCTTGAACGCCATATGCTCAGCATTACATAGTGCATGCCCATGTTTCCAAAGTCTCTTCATTGCTGGTAGCATTGATCCACGTTGCGGTTGGATCTCTATTCCTCTCCCGCACGCTTCTCCTCAGGCTTTTCATCAACATCCATTTTATCTTCTTCAGTCTCAGTGGGCTTGTCCTCAGGCTTGCTACTAGTCTCCTTCTGCTTCTCTGTAGACTCCTTTGCCTCAGATGTTGTCTCCTCAGGTGCATCAGCCTCTTTCCCGCTGACCTTCTCTGGCACTGTGGTCTCTGGTTCTTTGATGGCTTCCTTCTCGGTTTCCTTGGCGGTTTCCTTGTTCTCAACAGCTTCGGTGTTATCAGCAGCCTCATCCTTGTCTGCCTTATCTGCAGCATCAATAGCTTCTGAACGTTCAACGGAAGGTTTATGTGAGGAAGGCTTGTACTCTTCGTCTTTCTTCTCGGCAACCTTGGCGGGCTCTGCTTCAGTTTCTTCTGTCTTGATTGTTGTTGCAGACTCCTCAACACCGGCCGTGTCCTCCATACCAACATCACCGTCATCATCAACAGCGTCCTTCTTAGGAGCCTCAGAGGCGGTTTCCTTCTCCGCGGGCTTTTCCGATGTCTCCTCTGCGTCGACCGGGTTCTCCAAAGTAATGTCCGCATCGACGATTGGATCGGCATTTGGCGCGTCCTCAGCAGAAGCGCCGTTGACGGGCGAAGCAGCTCCGCTGTTGGTTTCGGCCTCTTGCTGGCGGTAATCACGGAATGTACGCTTTTTAGCGTTCCGGGGGCGAGTGATACCGTTTGCTTGCTCCATATCTTCGTCGTCACTGTCTTCGAAATCGGCCTCGTTATTTGTTCGCTGCTCCCAGCGACGCTGTGTCATTCGCTCGTCGGGATGTTCGTCTTCGTCCAAATCGTTCAGCTCAGCTTCCTCCTCATCTGTCATGCCTCCCGGAAGGGGCTGGCGTGGCACATCTTGCATTTGCACTGAAGGAACGGGCTGTGTGTGTCGAAGATTGTCGATGACGGCGGCCTTGATCTTCTCAAGGTATTCGAAACTGTTCGAGTTCTCCATATTCGAGGGGCGAACGTTCAACTCGAAGTCGGGCGCATAGTACTGAAAAGTATTAGCAAGACCAGATCATTGATGCTACGAGAGACTTACTTCGTAGTATTCGTTGTAGGGCAGCGTTCTGGGCAGTTGCTTCCCAACGAGAACACCAGTCTCGTATGCCCATGTACGGGCAACGTTGCGCATGGTGTATCCACCGCCACCGAGAACAAGAGTAGGCAAACCAAAGCTCTTGACGTATCCGACACAGTTGGCGTGGCCTTCCATACTGAGATTGAAGCAGCCGAGGCGATCGCCACTGAGACTGTCACCACCGCATTGCAGAACGACGGCCTCGGGCTGGTAAAACTTCATGACGTGCTCGATGACGGGTTCGAAGATAGATTTGTAGGAGTTGTCGTCGATGCCGTCGCGCAGGGGGAAGTTGACGGCGTAGTACTTACCGGTGCCGATGCCGATGTCGCGCAGCTCTCCAGTACCCGGGAAGTATTCTCCATACTTGTGGAATGACACCGTCATGACTCGGTCGGTCGTGTAGAACGCCTCTTCAACACCATCTCCGTGATGGACGTCGATGTCGATATAGAGGACGCGCTTCTTGAATCGCAGGAGTTCTAGGATACCGAGGACGATATCTGCATGGCGTTAGCCGAAGAATATTAATTGAGGAAATCGTCGAGTAATCACCGTTCACGTAGCAGAAACCACTGGCCTCGCTCTTCTTGGCGTGATGGAGGCCACCTGCCCAGTTTACGGCGATGTCACACTTCTGGCGGTTGAGGCGAGCAGCGCCTTCCATGCTGCCACCTGCACTGATGCCGCAGAACTCGAAGAGACCATCGAAGACGGGACAGTCGTCTCCAACGTTGTATTTGCCCTGCTCCTTCTGGTAGGCATCCATGTTGTCGGGGGTGACCTTCTGGAGGAAGTCGATGTACTCGTCTGTGTGGAACTGGGTCATTTCACCCCTGGTCGCGGGCTTCGCGCGCTGTAGATGATGAATCAGCAACTATCGCGCGGTTTTCGCTGATTTGAACCGTACATAGATCTCCATGTTCTTAAACAAATCATAGTGCATGATCAGACTGTGGGCAAGGCGAATGCGGTGCGGCTTCATGGGGTGACCGGTAACGTAGGCATAGTTACCAATGTCGGAATCGTAGAAGTAGGCGACCTTCTTCGTTGAAGAAGAGCCATTGGCCAGGGCCACCGATCCGAGAGGTGACATGGCGTCGATCGCAGTGCTCGCGTTCGTGGGTGTGTAGTGAGTTCGATCGTATCGTTTGCGAATGTTGGATTGGGTGGTGGGAGGGAAGGATGCGAGAAGGTGTAGGCTGCGCGTGGGCGTAGAAGCTCTGATCGGCTCGGCCCCAGATTCCAGATTCCCCAAGGCCTGGGTGGGCCGAAAAAGTCAGGCCAATCGACGGCTTAAGGTAGACAACAGGCCAGGGGAAACTGCAGTGGCAGGAGCTTTTTCATCCAATAGAATGACGACGGGCCAGCTGTCTATCGGTGGAACTAATATTCCGAGCTTTCGTGTTGTCTGATACGTCAAAATCATCCAAGCCGATTCCGCCACTCTTACCCAATCAACGCAGTTTGTGGAGCATCAACAAAGTGCATGCCGATGGAGGGGCTAGAAGAGGTTTCTTACATGATAAGCACTACCAGAGTGATTTGAGATTCAGCGTTGCCAGTGCTGTTATGGGAATAATCCAAGTCAAGTCACGAGAGCATTCCATTCTGCTGGTCAATCGAGTGAAATGCTCTCGGGTTACCAACCTGAACACTGCATAGATGTTGGTTGCAATAATCGAGCACTGGCCCCAAGTTGGTCGGCTCCAGAAAAGGAAAGCGGTGTGATTGAACAGACAGACGGCCATGCAAGCAGTCCTGGTGTGGCTGACCTATGTCTGCGCCACAGCCCCACGATCTCGGCACGGGGCGGCAGGGCAGCTACCTCACCATGCCCCAGCCCCTAGTCAAGATGTATAGAGCTCATACTTGCAGGAAAATTTGATCAAGCTGATTTTGAATATTCCATGGATATTAACCTAATTCCTCCTCGTTTTTCATAATCAATGTTTGGCTCTCGTCTTCGGCGGCCATAGATCCACGTGACTGTTTGTCAGCCAAGAGATACGTACCGGACCGGGCTAGCTCCGCCGGGTCCTTTTTCGCCAGGCTGCTCAGAGCTGTCGTCAACAACTCTCGAGCCAGCTACTTCCGTCCAACTCCATCGCCTCGCCCACCTCCCTCCATAACCACCACGAACAATCGCCTTCCGCTCCGCATTCCCTCCAATTCAGACCTTCGAACCCTCTAGCTTACCGTACACGTATCATCACAATGGAGCGCTTTCGCAACATGCTCCAAAACCAACACCTGGGCGGCCTGGGCAGCCAGCCGGGAACGGTATGAGCATCCCACCTTCTGAAGCTGCCATGGCAGCCCCGGAACAACCTTGCCATTGGACACGCGCTGACACTGTCCTGCAGGACAACACCCAGCTCATCGATAACTCAGAGACTGTCTACATATCATCTCTCGCCCTACTCAAGATGCTGCGACACGGCCGCGCAGGTGTTCCCATGGAAGTCATGGGTCTGATGCTGGGAGAGTTCGTTGACGACTTCACGGTGCGCGTGGTGGATGTTTTCGCCATGCCTCAGAGCGGTACCGGTGTTAGTGTAGAGGCCGTCGACCCTGTCTTCCAAATGAAGATGATGGACATGTTGAGACAAACTGGAAGGCGAGCACCCCTACCATGCATCCTCGGGAACATCGCTGACAAGCAAACACCAGACCTGAGGCTGTCGTTGGCTGGTACCATTCCCATCCCGGCTTTGGCTGCTGGCTCTCGTCCGTCGATATCAACACCCAACAGTCTTTCGAGCAGCTGACCCCGCGAGCCGTCGCCGTCGTCGTCGACCCCATCCAATCGGTCAAGGGCAAGGTCGTTATCGATGCCTTTCGCCTCATCAACCCCCAGTCCCTCATGCTCGGCCAGGAGCCCCGACAAAGCACGAGTAACTTGGGTCACCTCAACAAGCCCTCCATTCAGGCCCTCATTCACGGTCTGAACCGACACTACTACTCGATCGGCATCAACTACCGCAAGACGGCGCTGGAGGAGAACATGTTGATGAACCTGCACAAGCATGTCTGGACCGAGGCGTTGGAGATGGACGATTTCAGAACCGAAGGCGACTGCAACAAGGAGCGTTTGGAGCGTCTCGTCAGCCTTGCCGAGGGCTATGAGAAGCGCGTCAAGGAGGAGACTGAGCTTACCAAGGACCAACTCAAGACCCGCTACGTCGGCAAACTGGACCCGAAGAAGCACTTGGAGGATGTTGGCCAGCAGCTCATCGAGGACAACATTGTTTCCGTCTCAAGGCAGATGATCGACAAGGAGGCCACCATGCCTAAGAAGGATGGACCGGCAGGTGCTAAGGGTCAATCAAACGGCGATTCCATGGAAGTGGAGGAAGAGTTGTGAATTAGAGAGGTCACATTTTGGGAGCGAGATAAGGGCGGAATACCAGGACTTCGCCAACACTGTACGATTAGGCGTTTGGGTGGCCGGGAACGCAACGACTAGAGGTCCCAAGGCATTAGACGAACGTTTTTTCAATCATGCCCGTCTCTTCCGGACTAACGCAGAGCTCTATGGTATTCAAATACCGATTCCAGGGAATCACGCAGACCGGAGATCAGCTGGTTGAGTATGTCGCTGGTTGATGCCATGCTCTTTGTGCGATTACAGGTAACATGTGGTTTGTGTCTCTTGTGCGCAGATTAACGATCCAGAACAGCCTAGAAATCACAAAGCCGCTTATCCTCATTGTTTCGCGACCAGGAGCCCGGCAGACTCACATAAAAGGGAGTGCCCACTCCTCTGCTGGCTTATTGACTTTGCAAACACAGTAAAGCATAACGATATCCCCTGAAGTATCTTCGAATCTAACGACGGACCAATTTGCGCAAATCGACTGAGCATAACTCTGGAACCCCAAGGTGTGCTACCATCTGACCGCAGCTTACGCTGTAAGTCTCTCTTCCGTTCAGTGTCTCGTCCCAAAGCTGAAGGAGATCCCCGAAACTACCCCATCAACGGTGACAGCGGACAACATCACGTCGGGTGCTGCAGGGTACCCACGAGCCCACCTTACTGGCAGTACAAGCGACTTCCATCTCTACCATCTCCAATATCAGATAGATGCTGGACGAGAATTCACAGCCTTCAGCCTCGACGATGGACTCTCTATCTATCAATTCTGAATACACCGCAAGGTTTCGTCCAAGGACCCCTGAACCGCGGATGTCTCCATCAACAGTGCACGAAATCCTACACCGAGTCGGTCAAACTTTCTCCCATGTTCGATACGCAGTCTGCGGTAGGGTTGCCATGGCTGCGTACGGCTGTACGGACTGTATTCTCACTCACGTCAGTATTGCCTGCCCTTCGCATGCCAAGGACGTGATGATTCCTTGGGCTAGAGCCGGCGGCATGACTGTATGCCCCTCGGAGCCCGATACTATCGGCGTTCTTGTTGGCGGCGAAACATGGAAGATATACATCGATTACCTCGAAATGGATGAAGATCAAATATGCGAGTGGATTCAAACCGTCGACATGGCGTTTGGACATGATGGAATCGCGACGAAGGTCATGACCATGCCGGCCCTCGTCAAACTGTACGCTACGGTATGGATTGATGAGCGGGCAGCAGACAACTGGCCATTCCGACAAAGTCTGGCCCACCACATTATTTGGCTGCTTGAGAGAATGTCACAGGGAGACATCGAAGGCCAAAGCTTGGCGGCAGCGAGGATTCCGGTGCTCAGAGACCCTAGGTTTTGGCTAGTTTTCACAACGGCTTACCCGGAAACTGCGGGCTTATTTTATGATGCCGGCTTGACAGCTGAGTACGACGAACATGAACGAGGTGGGGCACCCAGGGACTGGGAAGACTCGGAGGAGGAGGAGGAGGTAAGGCCACATAGCTCGACATCTTCTCACGCTCCGCTCCTTCCTCAGGGGCCTCGGCGGGGTAGCGTGGACCACGAGCAAACCACTCGACAAAGATCGCCCGAACCTCATTCGAGAAGTCGTGAGCGTCGACCTCGAAACCCTTTGAGACATGGGCCCAACTTGACTCGCGCCGAGGAGAGGCGGGTGATGAGGGACAACATGTCGACGCGTCCTCGCCGTAGAAGCGTGGGCGGTTGGCGGTTTTCGAAGATGTTTTCTCTGACCGAAGCTCTCGATGAACTGCTGCCCAACGGGCTCCGGCATGGTTCTAGGAGATGATTGTTGGTAAGTAGCTGTTCTATGTTTGTGCAACGTGCTTTTTAGAGGTTGGAGACGTGTCTATTGTGTAATGCTCTTTATTCCATCAGATCTGACTGTCCAATGACTTTTTGAGGACAAGAATAAAATGAACATAGGAAACGTAAGTAATTTCCTTTCTATGTCTTTTGCCCCTTTAATTCCCTTGATCCCTTGATCCCTTGATCCCTTGAACTCTTTCGCCAGCCGTTTGTATCACAAATGAAAACACTTCCACACCCAATTCCCCTTAACCCAAAGACCATTCCGCTGATAACATGAACCCCTCCATTCTCCCTTACTGCCTGTCGTAACCATGCTGAGTGTACTGTTGGCCGCATGTATGCTCAGGGTAAGTCGGCTGTCCATAGACCAGCTGCTGTCGAGCGCAGCGCTCCTGCTGCTTGCCGTAGTGCTGCTGGCTATGAACCTGTTGCAGCGGTAGCTGTTGCTGGTGTGCGTACACCTCGGGCTTGCGACCATGGATGCCGAAGACCTCTTGGATCTGCACGCTCTCGACGCTCCGCTCGTTTCACCGGCTCTGCAGGGGCGCAGCCATGGCTCCGCGGCGGACGCTGTTCTTCCTGAGGTAGCGGAAGTCGAGCCTCGCGATGATGGTCTCGTAGCCGGCGATCATGCTGAGCAGTATTCCGAGAACGACGACGACCCAGCCGATGGTGCAGGTCGTGCCGATGCACTGCTGTTGTGTTTGGGACTGGATGCCCATGTAGACGACGGCGACCCAGAAGAAGATTTCCCTGGCGTTGAGTATCAAGTTGGCTTTGAGGCTTGCCCAGCGGTGGAGGGCGGGGACGCGCTCGGTGAGGACTTGGTAGAGGATGATGGCGAGGGACTTTGCGGACGGTTTCTCTCCTTTTTTGGGACGGTTTTGTGTCAGTTGATGCTTTCCCATGCTGACGGAGAGGTGGAAGAGGGTCGGTCTTACCATCCCGAGTGATATCGTTCCTGATCTACCTCTGGGCCTGTTGGGCATGAAGGCGTGCGCAACTGAGAGACTGAGAGCTGCTACTACCAGGAAGAGCTGAAGCGTGCTACTATGGACGGGAGCTTGAGCCTTGGGGAGAAGAGGCCCATGGAGTAGAGTCCCGACATTTTGGAACTTGGCGATGGAGTGTTAAGAGAGGAAGTGGCTTGTTGGAAGTTGTCAAGAACTTGGGGCGTTCGGGAGATGAGGCGCTGGGGATGGAGTCTCGATTGTTGGATTTTTTGTTGTGGTTGTTCCGTGTATTGTTCCAAAGACCCTCGATGTCAATGGAAACTCCATCATCTATATATAAAATAACCCTCCGCGTCTCCCTTTGCACGTATCCATGTTTTCTCGAAGAAATTCTGTCGTGCGGGATAGGGCCTACCTGCGTAGTCACATGCGGTCCTACCCGCTCCAGAGCGGGTATATATATCCCTTTAGTTTATATACCCCTATTTAGAGAGACTTCTTCTATAATTCGTTCTATAGATACTTATATATATACTCCTTTATTATAGACTTTATCCTATATACCCTTCTTTATAATAACCCTCTCTTTAAGCGCTTATAGCTATTATAATAGTTATAAGCCTAGCTCTTAGCTAGTTTAACTTTACTTATAATATACCTCTCCTATATAACCCCTAATATATTATAATAGCTTTAGGCGCTCCTTTTAGCCCTCCTCTTAGCCCTCTATTTAACCCCTTTTTATTACTAATATAGCGCTTTAACTTACCCTTCTACTACCTAGCTATATATATATATTTACTATCTCTCTAAGCTATATAACTAGCTTACTTAGTATTTATAGCTTTACTTTTATACCCTTTAAGTAGGTATATAGGATTATATTAACCTAAGTAGTTAACCTATACCTAACCTTATATACTATATAGTATACCCTATTAGAATTAATAAGCTCGCTACGTAGTATAATAGGGAAGCTAATAAGACTTATATTTATAAATATAATAAATAGGCTACGTAGCGCTATATATATTAAAACCTAAATAATACGGAGCCCTTACCTCTATTACTTCTTATAATTAATAACGTTTATAATAAGTATATTATATATATAGCTAACTATAATATTACTAAGGAGACCTAAAAGTCTCTCCTTAGTAGCTACTATAACGTTTAGAACTTTATATATTATATTATTAACCTCTTATTACTTATAGTTATTTAGAATAACCTTATAGCTGTTAAGAATACCTCCCTCTAATCCCTTATATAAGCGCTTAAGTAGTTAATTACTCCTATAAACCTCGCTATAGTTATTATTATTTTAAATAAATACTTTTATATTCTAGACAAGTAAATACCTCTATATTGCTATATACCTAGTATTAGTAATAATATATTATATATTAGTATATAAGGTTACTTAAGATCCCTAAAATCTAGGGGATTATTATAACTAAGCGCTTCCTTAAGGTAGCTAATAGGTATATAGCGCCTATATAGGCTTATAACACCCTTATTAAGGTTATTATAGCTAAATAGACTAGTATAAAGCTATACGCCCTTATTAAGATAGCTTTAATATTTAGCGCCCTTATCGCCTAATAGTTAAAATAGCCTAGCGCCCTTATAGGTATATTTATTATATTAGTAAGTATACCTAAACCTACCTCTACTAGAAACTCTATAATAAAGCGAGATAATAGTAAGGATTATATATAATACCCCTATAGGTATACTAACTATTAGCTAATACAATATTATAATTACTTCTTTTTAGTAGTTTAGCTTAATAAAGCTAAATAAATTATTTAGCTTATAAAGCTAGAAAAAGAAGCTATTCTAGCTATTTTATATATTAATGAGTTCTCTTACGTAAATAATATACTTTAGGAGGAGGGTATTATAAGACCTTTTATTAAATACCTAATAAATATTAAAATATAAGCCCCTTATTCTTATAAGCAGACCGCTCTTATTACTATTATTATAAATAATATAGTATAAGGCCCTCTTAGTATACTAGCCCCCTTATAAGTAGATCGCTCCCCTTATTATAGCTATAGCTAGGCTACCTTAAGTAGATTACTCCCTTTATTACTAAGTAGACCGCTCCCCCTCTTCCTATTATTCTATAAGTAATACTATATAGGATCCCTAGGGCGTTACTCCCCTTATTATATTTAGTTATAAATAGCTTTATTTTACTTTATATTTAGCTTTAGGGGATATTATAAAGCTAGGGGGGTATATTATATAGGATAGGGCTTATTTATATAATTATATATAGTCCTACTTACTCTAGAGTAAGTATATATATCCTTTTAGTTTATATACCCCTATTTAGAGAGACTTCTTCTATAGTTTATTCTATAGATACCTATATATATACTCCTTTATTATAGACTTTATCCTATATGCCCTTCTTCACGACGACCCTCCCCTTGAGCGCTTGCAGCCATCGCGACAAATTCGATACTTTATCTCCATGTTCTCGGAACTTTCTCAATCTCTAGGGAACCCAGCATAGCCGCAGCTGGCGAACTGTAAGACAACAGATAGGCATGCAGTCTTTGCTCTCACTCTCTCTCGGTCTCGGCTTTTACGGTGAATGTGTTCGCTAGTGTACAGCTCCCCAAAAAGCGCCGCCTTCGGTCTCGGTTTTCTACACCATAGCCACCACGCCTCCAGCCAATACACGCAATAACATCTAAGCAAACGCTTATCCACCGAATAGAGTTATCCTTGGAAGCGCTGCATTTCTGACGGCGGATTCCGCTCATCTCTTCTTGCTTCATCTCCATGATCTCCCGCCTCGTCCGTTGCCCCAAGACGCCACTGCCGTTCGCGCCAGGATGGGTTGGGTTGACACGCATCACTCTGTTTGGGCCAGGCGCATGGGTACCCTGGCTTAGAGGGGCCGTTATCCGGGCTCCGGCGGGTGTTGGGACGATCTGACAGGCTCTGACCGGTAGTCTGCCTCTCTGCCCCTTCTGCCGGGGTTCGGAATGCGCCTTGCCACGATGTAGAGACCGTAGCAGCGAAGAGCAGATTGCTTGCGAGAACCTCGGCGTCTCTACCTGATGAATTTCTCCAGTCAAATGGGCTTGATAATCAGGAACCTTTTTGTGGAAGAACCGGTTATTAGCAAATTTTGTTCCGCCTAAGCTCATCACATAGTTCTTTAACACGATGGCTTTTCTCAATGGCGCCATCCATTGAGCATCCAAGTCGGCAAAGTACTTTGGTTCTCACTTCTTATCTCCTCGACTCCAAACTTTGGTCCGTCGAAGTCTGATGGGCTTTAGTTCTAGGACCACCTTCCATCTTGGTCTGGTTTGACTGTTGGTAAAAACTCTCCCATCCTTCGGTCTCTCCCATTCTGTTTTCCCAATCATTCTGGGTCCCCAATGCCTTTTCAACTTGGACGTCTTAAGACCGTAGTGCCCCGGAGACTTTTTTCTTGGCCTAGTCAGTCTTCGTGAAGCAGTATTGCCGAGAAAACAGCCCCCTTAAGAAACCGCGAAAAAAGGTTGTCGTAAGCACAGCTGGCGAACCCCGCTCGCCTGTAGCACGATGCCATCTCGGCGAACCGAATCATGCTGCCAACTTGCGGACAAACGATTTCCAACGGGTGTAGTGCTCGTTATTCGCGTCGACGGGCTCTACGCATCTCATGGCGGATCGTTTCCCCTATGAACCGGACCAAGGGTGTTCTGCGATGTGTTTTCAGGAATGCTAAGCTGACCGTTCGTATCCCAGACCAAGGCTCCGAAATAATCACCGCCCTCGCTCTGCCCTGTATGTCTCCTCGGCGGAGGTGCCAGCGGTGTAGGCACTTCCGGGTCGCGCCCCGGAGCCTCTACCATCAGGAACTCGACGCCGTCCTCTGTATCAATCCTCGTCAAAGGCAAAGTCATCGTCATTAACTGCTTCAGTTGTTTCCTCGTATCTTGGGCTTCGTCAATGTGAATCTTCGGGGGCCTCATCACCACTGGGTTCCTCGAGTAGTCGGTTAACGTCCTCGGGCTCTCTGGGTCTTCCAACGGCTCGTGCTGTGTCGTGGACAGCACTCTATACTTGCTCTTCTGGGACGCCGTCACGCCGTCAGTGTCAGACAGCCTGTAAACCTCCGTGTCGGCGTTGTCTCGGATATTTCGATGCAAGTGTGTTCGAATCTTGACTGTCTGGCTGTGTGTACCCAGCAGGGGCCTAAGTGTCGGAACGCATACGCAGACGACGCCACAGCATAGTTCAGTGATGGACCAGACCCCGGCAATCACGGTGTTATACGTGGCGTCAATTGATTGAGAGGACTCCTTGAGTGTAGTCAATCGAACGACGGAGATCGCGCAAGTGCTGCGCACCGTCAGTCCATGCTCTAACCTTGCCTGCGATGGCATACTCACAAGAAGCCGAGTCCGAACGTTGCCATCAGCACCAGCTTCTGCTTCAACGGTATGTTGAGTGTTCGTAGGAGGGGCACAGGCATGACCAAGATGATGAGGTCGGTAACGAGGTTGACGGACGAGCCAAGGTACCACCAATCCAGGAGCTTTATGCATTTGCCTTGGATGGTGAAGTCCCAAAGTGCTTGGATAGGAATGCAAGCCAGGCATAAAGAAACCACTTGCGTCAGACCGAAGGTGAGAATGAAGATTATGAATATGTTACAAAGCTTCTGGAATTGCGGCAACGGGAGGACTCGGCGATATTGGAAGAGGAACGTCGTCTTTAGGAGAGGGTATGCCTGGATATTGGTCAGCGCGGTCTTGGAAACGCATGTCTGGGTGCTTTCGGAACTAACAGCTTGGTAGATTGCGACGGCGGTGAAGGCTATCTCTTGTGTTTTCAAATAGTTGGCGCGAGAGAGCGTGGCAGCATGTCGACCATCGCCGAAATGCGTGTTTATGAGCATCAAAAGGCCTGTGAGGAATACGAGGAGCTATCCAAGTTATCAGCATGGAAAGTTCGGGTGGCATATTTTGAGGAGACGTACGTAGGAAGCGACGAGCGCAGTATCGTCGGGGCCCCATCTCCTCAAGACGTATTTGCGGGCGTATATCCTCAAGGCCGCGGCGGCTGTCGCCAGCAATAGAGCCGTCAACGTCACCCCGATGACGAGAGGCTGCCTCGTCTCATTCGGATCCACTGAGGACTCTTCCGTTGTTATCGTCTCCATCGTTGACTCGTCGGCCGTTGCGGGATCCATAGTAGTCCACCGTGTTCCCTCCTCCGCCTCCGCCCTCCGGGCGGCTATTCACCCACTGCGGGGCTCTCTCGTGTAGACTCCCGAGTCCTACTGACGGAGCGTTCTGTGCGTGGCTGCTCCTTATCCTTGTCATTGATCTAGAAATGGGCAGAAAACTCATCGGTGCATCTCGAGGCGATTGCTGCTGCAGTCATGAAATGGTTCGGCTGGAGGGTAGACTTCAGTAGTCGAAAAAGAGACGACCGAGTTGTAGACACACAACCACATTCGCTTTCGCTCAGGAACGAGCCCGTCATAATTCGCATGCCAGTTGGCAGGCGACGAATGGTTGGATTGACTTCGCCCGTCGGCTGCGTAGAGTTGACGCTAGCAATAGAGTTGCCAAACCGCCATCCCACAGGGTCTCATGCAGGGGTATCCGGAGGGTAAGTCCGCCTGAGCATGACTCGACTGGATGTTTCGTGGGTTCCATTCGACCCGAGAAACACGAGCAAGCCACATGGGTTGCAAAAGGTCGCCAGAAGAAACCGGAAGATCAGCGATGTGAATAGCCGAATACATCTGAAGCGTTTGCATATAGGTGAACGAGTGTCATATTGAAAGCTCAGAATCATACGTATGGACTCATCTGAATTGCCTGTGGCTGCAATCAACTTCGAGATTGGTCAGGTCCAACGGCCTAGCCCATCTGAACGATGTCCGTTTGGTTCTCCCAAAAGGGAAATCAATCGAGAAAACTGAATGATGGGCTTTGACTTCTCGATCTTCTTTGCTGCAAATGCGTGGGCGGGCAGGTGATGTGCGAAGCCTGCCTTTTTTTTGGGTGTTTGCTGGGCGTTTCGTGTGTAGAGTCTGATCTAGAGAGTTCCGATCTGCGTGCAATCGAGCGGAGATCTGTCCCTCCCTCGGATTTCCTATTCTTTCGTCCGGTGACCGTTGGGATGAAAATGAAGAGCCAAGCTGTTTGAGGATGACCGGAAAGCTGCCACCCTCCCTAATCTAGATTGAGTTACCTCGGACGGACGTCTAATCGTCTTTGCTTATCTGGTAATTAGCCACGAGGGGAACTGTTTACTTCTGGTGCCTTTTTGGCCACCCACGTTCAGCCATATTGTGAGGGGTGCAATCTGTGTTCTATTGTGCTAAGTCTAGATACATGTTATGGGGTGCGTGGATCTATATATATATCTATCCGCTAGGTGCGGGCACCTGATATTCTACTACTAACTAAAATAAGACGCCCTCGTCTTATTATACTATAATATATAAATCTAATATCTCTGAACTCCGTTCTGCCCGCTCCTTAATATAATATAATATTATTATATTATATTATATATTATAGTTATGTTTTATTACTATTACTATTTATATATAATGTTATTAGGAATATTATTAGCTTTTAGCTATTAGTAGTAGTTAGGTCTAAGACCCTTATAGGTAACTAGGAACTATTTTATCCTTGTTCTTATATATTATTTATTAATAATAGCTTTAATCTATTTATTTATTATTTAAATAGGTAATATTATCAAGAGTTATCTTCTATAGGGGTTAAAACCTATAGGTTCAAAATAGTTAACTAGGATAATATTATAGATATACTAGGTTAATAGGAGTTAGATATAGTAAGTAGAATAGCTAATATAGTTAGTTACTTTAAATAGACTAGTATATTGATATCTAAGTTTATAGCTTAAAATAGCTACTTATAGGATTATATAGCCCTTATATAATTAGAGGTAGACTTTATTACTAACTTTAAATAACCTTATTATATAGTATTAGTTATGATATCGCTTTATTAATATTAAGGCTATAGTAAGCGCGTCGTGGATCTTAATATATAATACGTGTAGTTAGATAACCTATAGAATTCTATTAGCAACTACTATAGCTATATTATTAGGTATAAAACCTTTTATTATCTCATTAGGTAATTACTTAGTTAATACTAACTTTATATTATTATATTTAAATTATAATCGTAGTATATTATTAGGCTACTTAGATAGATCATCTAATATATTAATATAGTGTTATAATACTAACTTAATCTATAAGATATAGCGTTCTATCTATCTATCTATTTATAGGTAGTATGCTATAAAGTAAACTAGGTTAGTTCCTATACCTTTCTATATTATATCCTATATTTAAGATAAGAACTTAGGATTATAATTACTAAGGATTATCTTAGGGATACCCTAGTTATTACTTATAAGTCTGCGAAATAGATATTTACCCTAATCTTAAGTAATATAGGTTAACTTACCTAGTTCTATTATATTCTCTTTTAATAATTTATCTATAACTACTATTATAGGATTATAGCTACTAGCTATTATAAGTAATATAGGAAGAAAGTTAATAGAGATAAGGAAGTATAAATATAAGAGAGGTAATATTAGTTATAAGTTACTATAAGCCTTATAATGTTATATCTAAAAGACTTAGGTTAGGTATATTATTAAATAGTTATATAATTCGCGTAATCAATTATAGATATAGTAGTTAAATAGGAACTTTAATAGTTTAGTATAGCTAAGGTAGTTACTATTATATATAGTATTAAAGATATTGGTAATATAGGATCGTGGGATAACTAGTTAGTTAATATTATCTAGAGATACCTTCTATAGTAAACATAGTATAGTTTAAATAGTAATACCGCTATTTTAGCGCTAGGATTAGTATTCTACCAGACCTCTATTATAATAAGTACCTAAATCGGGTTAGTTTAGTGGCCCTACTAGATCTTATTTTTAAATATAGGGGAGATCGTAGTTAATACTATAGATAGGTAATCTATTATAGTTACTAGCTATAGTAGGATACCTACGATCTCAGGCTCTAGTAGTAGCTATATAAGTAGTAGTTATATTAATTAGTCTTAGTTATGTGGAATAATAGGTATTCCTCTCGATTATTAGGCAGGTTATTGAGAATACTACCAACGTTTAATAAAAATATCTCAATTTATTAGGCTTCTATAGTAATTAATAGCCTACCAAGGGTATCTAGGATAATATAGTCTTTTCCTAGTTTAGAAGTAAATTAGATATTAAATTAGGAAATATACTCTATAAATCTAATAAGCTTCTTATTAACTCCTATTCGTACGGTTATATTAGTAATATTAAGTTATTTAAATAAGTTCATAATCGATTTATAGTCTATAAATATTATAACTAGTAGGACTTTAGTAATATTAACTACGAGGGGTTAGACCCGAGTTTATTTAATAAGAGGTTGCTATAGTACTATTTATTTAAGCTAAAGAGGAAAAGGGGAAGTTTTCCTCTCTAGTAGAGATTTTACTAATTTATAGGGAATAACTAAGTAAGCCCTAGGTAGGCCTTAAGTAGCTATTTAAGGTAGTAAACCTAGGTAGAAGCCTAAGTAGGCTTAACCTAGGTATAGCTTATAATACTATCCCCCCTCCTAGCTAGTCCCCCCCTAGGTATAAGCTAGGTTACTATTATTATTTATAACTAGCTTATATAAGGCTTTATAC
>JAVHLU010002087.1:0-21631 GCA_036785755.1 Colletotrichum ledebouriae
TTTTCCTTAGTTATAATACTCTATTGAATCAAAGTACCTAAGGTTATATTATTAGTTATTATATTATTATTATAAGGATTATTATAGGATATATTTACGTTTTCAAATTCCTGATCTTCATCGGAGTTATTGAGATCTATAGGATCCTCGTTTTAATTAACAGGTTAATCTATAGATATATAGGGGGTTATTATAGTATTATTTTCTTCTTCTACTTCTTCTAGAACCCTTAAGGTAGTTATATTACCTTTCTTAGTAGTAGTAGAGGTAGAAGGGTTTTTGTTTTTATTATTATTTTTATTATTATCTTTATTATTATTTTTATTCTACTATGCTAGGGCCTTTTCAGGGTATAGAAAGGCATAGTTATCCTTAGTATAGCTAGTCTTCTTTTAGTTCTTATAGTATAGACCCTTTTGTTTTTTCTAAGGCTTTTTAGTAACCTTATTTTATTTTTATATTTATTATTATTAGTAGTAAAATTTACTACTATACCCTTACGTCTTGACTTATCTAATAGATTAGAAAATAGACTATTAAGCGTATAGGTATTCTTATTAGCCCTAAGACCTTAAATAATAGTAGTTATAAAACTATTATACTCTTCGTCTAGGCTATTTAATATATATGCTATAACTACCTAATTAAGTAGTTTAAGCTTATTATATACTAGGTTATCTATAAGTTCCTTTATTTTATTTATTTATTCTTCTATAGAGGTAAAATTACTTAAAGTAGTATTAAATAACTCTTTATAAGTTAGGAACTTATGAGTAAACCCTTTAAGCTTATATAGGTCTTTAAGATATTCCTTAGCCTCGTAGGCTATTATATTATCCTTTATCACCCTTAGAGGCCTACTATTACAGGATAGCTATATATAGCTTAGAGCCTTATTATTTAGATTAATATTATTATTATCTATAGGCGTAGATAAGTCTATAGTTATATCTTTACTAATAAGTAAGGCCTTAATAGGTATAGACTAGACTTTATAGTTATTAGATCTAGAAAGCTTAGGAAGCTATACTTTTAAATTAGACATTATAATAACTTTAGGAGTATAATATATAAGCTCTAATATAGTATATAGATTATAGTAGTAAGATAAGATAGTTATATAGCTTAGTAGTATTAACTATAGCTTTATTATTATATATATATAGTTAAAGCCTAGAGGTTATAGGTTTAACTCGTGATATTCCTCCTCTTTTAATCCTCTTATAAGGGTCTTCCGACTCTTCTATAGAAGACTGCCTAGTAGGTAAACCTTCTATAGTTAGGATAATATCTAGTATATAGCTTATATTAGGCCTCGTTTAAATAGTGGTATAAATATAGATAAACTAGGACTTATATAGGCTTAGGGATAACTCGAAGATATAATTAAGGGGAGCAAGGTTAAATAGTTTTATTATAATATTATCTCGTTTTCTAGTAATAGAGGTATTAATAGTAGTATAATTAAATCTATATAGGTTTTAAATAGCTTCTTATAGGAGGCTTCGATGTTTTAACTAGTAAACTAGTCTAGCTAGTATTTCTAGTTTAGCGTAGGGCGTATAAATGCTATATCTTTTAAAAGTATACCTTAAATAGATAACTTAATAAAGAGGATAGGCTTAAGGTATATATTATAGTAAGGAGGAGGTTAAATAGGTATAAAGTTATTAAAAAGGTTAGAGCTAGGCTTATAACCTATAAGAATCGGTATATAAGTATCGAAAGGGTAGTAAGATAGCCTAAATAATAGATATTAATAAGCTAAGTGATATTATAATAAAGGCTAATAAGCTTAAGCATAAGGAGGTATTTTCCCTGGAATTAATTAATAGAGAAATCGTTAAGTATTAATAATGTTGATAATATTATCTCTAAGTTATAAATCCTACCCTCGTGAAGTAAGGGGTAAGATATTCTAAAACGTAACTGCAAAGTAGTAGCTTATTAAGCAGAAACTGCGCTTAGATCGCTATATGGTCCTATATATTTATAGCTATAAAGCGAAGGATTATAAATATATATATATATATAAGGTTATTGCTATTATTAGAATTTATATAGATTTTTAAAGTATTTATTCCATAAAGGAAATACTTTTATAATTATTGTTTTATGTTTTATAGTTATTAAAGTATTATTAAAGAGATATTATATATGTATATAACTATATATACTATAGTTATTTATTAAGGTTTATATTGAGTTCGGAATTACGCCGCAGCCCCTTCGCAAAAAGACTATTACAAATTCACCTAGTTCGCAGGTATAATTCGGGAAATACTATATAGGTATTTTAACCTATACCCTCTACTAGTTAAGGAAAATAATATAGGAACCTTATATATTCCTACTACTCGTAAGCAAACCCTCTAAATATCATAAAGTCGGACGCGCGCCGCACCGGGGCTGATTATATCGGAGCCGAACGGGCCACTGAGGCTCTCGTGGCAACGCCCTCGCTGAACCTTAAGGTTTATATAACCTTTATAAGATTATTATAGAACTTTTTAAGAAATACCTTCGGTATTCTTACAATACCTTAGCTATATATATTAAATATATTCTATCTCAATTCTATTAGTATTCTTCTTATAATATCTTTAAATTATTTAGGTATCTTATAGGGTAATTATAATTAGGTATAGAAATAATAATTTCCTTCTTACTTTAATACTATATTTATTACTAAAGGAGTTAGGAAACTTGGTGAGTATATAGGATAGAGTTATTATTCTACTTATAGGAGTAATACTTGTAATTATATTTCTCTCTTAAGTATTCCTAGGATAGGATAAGATAGACTTAGCTACGTAGCTTTTAAAAAAGCTCCCGTAGCGCACCGGCCTATTATAAGAAGGTTATAGGGTAGAGCGTAAAGGAGAGGAGCGTAGTAGACTTTAGTATTATTTATATATTATTACTATTAGTACTTTAATAATTCTATACCTTGTTTTTTAGTATTTTACTTAGTAAATCTATATCTAATTAAGATAATCTCTTTTAATTAAATCTATAAATTACTTTATATATTTTTTAAGCTTATCTTTAATATTCTTATCTATTTATAAGTAGAGTTATACTATTTATTATTATTCTAGTTCCTATTAGTTTTAGCCCTTTTTCATAATACCTAGAAGCGGATTCCTTTACTCTTTTTAATAGCTTTTATAAGCTTTTTAGAGAGTTAGGTGCTTTTACTATATCTATATATCCCTGCTATTAAGATATATATATATATATACATATACTTAATCTACTTTAAATATAATAATAAGCTTAGAAAGTCTATAAATAATACATAATAATAATATAATTAATAATAAATATAGTTTAGAAGAGAGGAAGATATTTATAGACCTACCTTAGTTCTAAGAGAATAGTAATAGCTATACTTTCTTATAGAATTAGGTAGGGAATAATATAGACCCTAAAATCCTCCCTTTCCCCCTTTTTCTAATACTATTAGTAGGTTCTAGCGAGTATATCCCTTTCCTTATCTCTTATATATTATTATAACTATTATTATTTATCTAGCGAGGTATAGCTAACGTAGCTATATATAAGACTTATATAGCGATTAATAGTCTTACTAAGCTAATAGGTATAGCGAGCTTAACTAGATTAGTAGCTAGATTAATAGACCCCTTATTATTATAGCTCTAAGTATTAAGAGCAATATACTAACTTTTAAGAGAAATATTAATATAATAAAGCTATAAATCCTTCTAAGATAAGGGCTTTATTAGGAAGACCTTTCTATATTAAGTAATAAGACTTAAAGTAGGTCTATAAGAGCTTAGAGTAGTAAGATCGAGGTTACTAGACCTTTCGTATATTTATTTAGTTATTTAGTTTATATTATTTCCTTTTTTACTTTATTTAAAAGGAGTTTTAACTATCTATTCTTTCTTTCTATTTAGAAGATACTATAATCATAATAACTTTATTTTATTAACTAGAAACCTTTATTATTTTAACTATATAATATTAACTTTAATATTTATAAACCTATAAGTACTATATCTTCCCTTCCCTTAGCTAATTTAAATCCTAGATCCTTTTCTAATAAAGCGAAGTAGCTTAAAAGAAGATTTATAAGAGCTTTATTTAGTAAGATATAACCTTATACTATAGGATAGCTAGCTTCTAATAATAATATAAATAGATCTATAAATCTTATCTTAAGAATAGGAGGAATACTTTTAAATACTCTATATTCTCCTAAAGAGATTTATATTAATTAGGATATTATAGCCCTTACTAGTCTCCTTATAAGATATCCTATTATTATAATAATAACTCCCCACTCTACTAGAGCGCCTAAGTTTATTAATACTAATATCTCTAACTTTATTACTAACTATAAGAGCTTTTCAAAGCTTTATTATAAGACTAATAATAATATAAAGAACGAGGTTTATATATAGATCTAGTAACTATTAAGATATAATAAGATCTTATATTAATAAAGCTAAGATTTACAAGGAAGCTAAGGAGAAACCTCTATACTAGTTTAGATTAATAAACCTAAAGTCTTAATAAGACCTTAATAAGGACCTTTAGAACCTAGTTATAAAATCTTATAGTAAGGATAATAACCCTTTTTAGGTTATAATATTAATTATTATTATTTAATAGCTTTAATAGAGAGCTATCTAATACAGAGACCCTAAGCTTACTAATACTAAGCTTATTTATATTACTTATTACTACTTTATAGAGAGGGCTATAAGAGCTATAGCTTAAAGCCTTAGCTACTAGCTTATTAAAGTAATAAGTTATAATAAGAAATACCCTAATTAAATAATATATTACTTACTAGGCACTTTAATAGTTTAAGGCCTTAATAAGTTTAAACTAATAATAACGCTTTAAGTCTTTATAAAAATAATTCTAAAGAAGTAAATAGCTAGGGCTAAAGAGCCCTCTATAGCCTAGACTACTAGCTTAATTATTAACTCTCTTATAGAGAACTTTAGGATTCTGAGTATTAGTAGGGCTAATGATAAAATAGATATCTTAACTCTTATTAAGAGAGTCTATAAAAGCTACTAAACCTTATAAATAATAATCTTAGGATAATGTGAGCCCTCTTGAGGGCCATGCCGATAATACGCTCTTTGTGTATAGCGGAGTACTTAATTAAGGAGCGGGTTTTATTAATCGCATTAAGGCTAAACTCTCTTGTAATCCCCTATACGTTACTTATACTAAAGGGCGTACCTCGCTTAGGCTTAGTATATTTATATATAGGGTCTAGTATTAATATAAGTAAGGATTTATTATAAGTTAGATAAGGATAAGGAAGGGGGAGAGGTATAAGGCCCTACTTATAGTAGTAGAGCTTCTTATACTTCTAGCTATAAGGACCTCTTAGGAAAGACCTCTTTAGTTAAGGAGTTACCTCTTATATAATAGTATTTGCAATACCTTGCTAAAAGGTTAACCTTTTAGGTTAAGGAGTTATCTTATATAGGAGCTTTTACCTTACTAGAAGGTTAACCTTTTAGGTTAAGGAGTTATCTCGCCTAGTAGCTTTGCTATAAGAGCCTTAGTAGCCCGTTTAGCTCTAATATAATTAGCCCTAGTGTAGCGCGCGTCCGACTTTATACGAGGGTTTGCTTCCGAGCAGGAATATATACGGTTCTTATATTGTTTTCCTTAACTAGTAGAGGGTATAGGTTAAAATACCTATATAGTATTTCCTAAATTATGCTTATAAACTAGGTCAATCTATTACAATCCTTTTACAAAGGGGCTACGACGATATTCCAAACTTAATAATCTTAGGATTATTTATAGACCTAATACTAATAATAGTAGTGTTGAGAAACGTCCTATAGGGCTATATTTATAGTTACTAAAGAGCTTGTTCTATTATAATGAGAATAGCTATAACGTAGTTACTTATAACTATAGTCAGAGGAACGACCCCTAGAAAAAGGTCGCTCTAGAGCTAACGTTAGTTACGTGCTACGCTAGGAACGGGCGATACTAAAGGTATTATAATATACCCGCCTAGATACAGTAGTAGCTAGAAAAGCGCCTAACCGCGTAGTATCCCTTAAAATACCTAAATATAAAGTAATATATCTATAAACACCTTATTAATAAGCTAATTTATAAAAGATATAATAAAGTAAAGTTATTCATATTAGGTATTAGAAAGGGCTAGAACCAATAGGAACTAGAAAGATAATAAATAATATAGCTCTACTTATAAATAGGTAAGAATAGTAAGAGTAGGCTTAAAAGATATATAGAATAATTCGCAGATCTAATTAGAAACGATTATCTAAATTAGGCGCGGGTTTATTAAGAAAATACTAAGAAACGAGGTATAGGGTTATTAAAATACTAATTATAATAATATATATACTATCTTCCTATCTACTATGCTCCTCTCTTCTACGCTTTACTCTATAGTTTTCTTATAATAAGTCTATATATTAAGGGAGTTTTCTAAAAGTAATATAGCTAAGTCTATCTTATCTTATTCTAATTATCTCCTTCAGACTTTTTATAGTATTATAAAGGAGAGTCTTAAAAAATAAATAAAACTACTTTATATAAATATTAAATAAACTCTATTTATAGATCTAATTTATAAATAATATCTTCTAAGTAAGCGATCTTATTATTAAGAAGGTCCCTTAGGTTTAACTATCTTCTATTATAAGTTATATCTTAATAATAGCTTTACTACCTCTTCCTCTTTATTATACTCCTTATTCTACTCTAATTCTTAGTATAGCTAAAACTACCCGCCCTATTATACTAGGTATAAGAAGTTATAATAATATACTCCCTTAAGTATATTCTACTTAATCTAATCTTATTAGTTAACTCTCTACTAGATATAATCTATATAGCTATAGTTATACTTATTTAAAGGACTAGGCCTCTTAGGATATAATAATATATCTATAAGTATAGTTCTTAGGCGTTACTTAATAGTTATATTATAACTTAGTATCTATAAGACCTATAACTAAAGCTTATATCTAAGGTATTTAAGCTTATTATCTAGTATTTTAGATAAAGTAAACCTAGATAATACTAATAATCTATAAATAGGTTAAGGAATATCTACTATAGGAGATAGTATAATATTATTATTATTTCTAAAATCTATTATATTATTATCTATAAGTAAAAGAGTAGGAAGGTATAAAGGGAAGAATAATACTTTCTTAAAGTCTTCTTAGCTTAATAGGGTATCTTATAGAGCTATACTACTATTAATAGTTAAGTTATAGAACTCTATAGTAATTATAGATATATATAGAGTAACTAAGGGGATTTTAAAGTTAGAGAATAATACGCTATCGCTTAAGGTTATATTACTAGAGCGTAGAGATAGTAATCCTTCTTAAATTAGAGCTCTAGCCTATTTAATATATTAGAGACTATATATAAATCTATCCCTCTACTAAACTAAATTAACTATATAAGTATTAATTAATAGGGGCTTTTAGAGTTATAGAGGGGCTCCTATCTTATAATACTATATATTAAGGTCCTATATAGCCTCGATAAAGCGCTAATTACTATTCTAGTCCTATATAGAGTTATAATAGAAGTAGTAGCTAGTTAACTAATCTATAAAAATTATAGCCTAGTAATAATTACTATAGTTTAGTAAAAAGAAGGCCCTAGTAGTATCCTAGAGATTCTTTACCTCTTTTCTTTTAAGCTCTATAGAAGCCTTATTAACTTCTTTCCTAGGTTACTAAGCTAGCTTATAAATTAGGGTATAGATATTATAAGGGTAGCCCTTAATTATAAATATAAAAAGGGCTATAACCTCTAAATTATCTAACTCCTCTTATCTTATTAGCTTCCCTTATATATTATAAAGGTCTAATAAATATTCTACCTAGGCTAAAGTTATAATAGATAACCCTCTTCTATACTAGGTTATTAAGTAATTTATAGATTCTTAGTTCTATTATATATACTATAGGACTACTAATATAGGCTTATTTTTATTTAGTATAGGGTTCCCTTTAGGTCTTATAATATTAAATCCTACTAAGGTATTAGTAGGGTTAAATATAATATCTCTTAGGATAGTAAGGGCTATGTAGGGCGATATAAATAGTTTTATAGACCTAGGGCGGTTAAGATACTTTATAAAGTTAGCTAGTTACTATAAGTTATAATCCCTCTTCTACTTCTTATAGTTATTCCTTCTTTTTATATTCTAGATATTTAGTTGCTTTAATAATCCTTCCTCTCTATTTAACTCTTCTAGATTAATAGGAATTATTATACTAGTTTATAAATTAATATCTATAGGTACTAGTAGGTTAATATTTATCCTATCTAGAGAAGAAACCTCTAGGTTTATAAATTAAGGGGTATACTTAGCTATTTAATATTTAATATCTTCTTAAGCTATCCCTTTCCTAATATCTTTATCTCTTAATTTAAAGTATTAATTATATAGAATTCTATTTATTTTTAGTTAGGTCTAGTATCCTTTAGGAGGTATTTTATTAATAAAAGCCTTTTATAAAGAATTAATTTAAGCTTAATACCTTATCTTAATAAGCTACTTTAGAGGTACTAGGCTTTTAATTTATAAAGAAAACCTAAGCTAATTATTAAAATAGAGACTAGAGGCCTATAGTAGAGGGTCTATATATTAAAGTTCTACTAGGTATAGTTATCTTATTAAAACTCCCTTAGTCTTATATCTTAGTAAAAAGCTCCTAGTAATAAATATTAGAGTCTATAGTTATCCTTTAGCTCCTCTTCTTAACTACTAATTATTATAAAGCTAGTTTCTCCTTTCTTATAAGTCAATTAATAGACTTATAATAACTACCTTAATAAACTTAGGCGCTTATAGATAAATAAGGAGTATATTAGGGGACTTAGCTTTAATTTAGGTAACTATAATATCCCTTATATCTCTATCTTTAAAATCGGTTTCTATACCTCTAACTATCTTATAATAGAGCAATTAGCTAGGCTTAATAAGCCTTATAATATAGTAAGTAACTACTAAGATATCCTTAGTATATATTAGAGTTACTATTTCGAGTATACTAATAGTATTAAATATACTAGCTATAACTTATTATAAGTACGAGGGGTAAATCGTCTCCTCTACTACTTCTAAGGTCCTATTTTAATATTTAACGAGGATATATTTTAATACTATATTAAAAAGGTCTATCTAACTAGGGATATTATCTATCCTAGGCAGAGGGTATATATTATATTTAATTAGCTAAGGCTAGTAACTAAGCTTATTAGGAGGTCTAAAGCCTAGGATATCTCTATGATTTTATCCTTATACTTAAAACCAACTTATACTTAGTTTATTAAATATAAGCTCTATTAAAAGTCTAATTTCGAGGATAAGAAGGTTTAAGGATCTTAACTCCTAGATCTACGCGTCTAACGCTTGATTATTATAAAAGATAATAAAAGATAACTTTCCTTATTATAATATATTAGGAGAAAAGTTAATTAGGGGAAAGTATAAGTAATTTATAGACTAAAAGAGCTAAATAGAAGTAATATTTAAAGGAAAGAAGGAGCTATAGCATAGTAGTTAATATCGTGCGGTTAGTAGATAAATTAAGTTTAAACGTAAATAATATATATAGGGGGGGGGGGGGAAAGGAGAGAAACTAGAGGGCTCAAAGGGTAAGGAGTGCGGTTTTATATCTACTAATTGCTTTAATAACGTAGTAATTTATTAGTAGCCTATAGAAGGAATAATTAACTCTCCTCCCTTACCCTCCTTAGCCTTAATAAAGTAAAACGAACTTAGGATAAAAGACCTATAATAACTAGAATAGTAAATTAGGGCGGTTATATATAGGGAAAGAATAAACAAAATAATAGTTAGTAGTAGCTATTAAAACAAGCAGCCTAGTTATAAATTAAATAAATATTCTCCTCTATCCTCTATTATTAACTTCTCCCCCTATAATAACTACTTTTAGCTAGCTACTTTAATCTTTATTTAACCACTTTATACTTTCTCTCTTATATCTATAAATTATACCTTCTTATTATAGCTAACTATAACTTCCTTATCTTAGGTATTAAAAATACTAATTAACCTCGCCCTTATTATCTCCTATCTATAGTAACCCTTTAGGTCCTTAGCTCTAATATCCTTATACTTAAAATAAAGAAAAATAATATACCCCTTTTTATCTAGTACTCTAATAACTAACTTTAGGTATTCCTTCCCTTCTTTTTAATATCCCTATACCCTCTAGCTAATAATTATAATTCTTAGGTAGCTATAAGCTTTTTTTAGCTTTAACTTAATATCCCTAGTAATAAATACTTAGAGGTAGCTTTTATACTATAGATATTCTCTAATAGGACTACTAAGGTAATAAAGGTAGCTTTCTAGAAAGCTTATCTTAGCAAATAGGATTTTAAATAAATATTTAGGGTAACTAAGGGGTCTAGAGAATTCTACTATTAAATTTTTATCTATACCTCTACTACTTTCCTTACTAGCTTATAGGAGATAAAGGTCTTTTAGCGCGTAGTAGCTATATATAGCTTATTTATTTAATCTTAAGGTAGTAATAATATAGTATTTTATATTTACTATAAAGAGCGGGCTTATACTACTAAGAACTCTACGTTAGGTATTTATATCTATAAACTATACTTTGAGTATATCTCTAAACTAAGTACTCCTTATACTAACTACTTCTTCTATAAAACTTAAGAGAGTTGCTTATATAATAATCTAAGTATCTATAAGCGTTATAAGTATAGAGTTAAGTATAATAATAAGGTAAGGAGGAGTAGAGAATTCGATAGTATTAAGGAGATCCTATAGTTTTAAATTCTAGTAGATATTATAATTATAGCTATAGCTAAGTTTAACTTCTCGCTCTTTTATAATAAATACTATTAATAAGCCTTAGAATATTATCCTAAAGCTAGGTTTATATACTCTTATTACCCTTTTATAATAGAGCTACCTCTAGAGTTCGACCTTATAGAAATTATAGACTACTTAGGGCTTTATGTTATAAATTAAGGTAGGAAAATAGGGTTTCTAGATATATTTATATGATATATAGGGGGGGTAAAAAGGAAAAGAGAATAAGAAGCTAGTTAGGTTTTAATAAGAAATTAAAGCAAATATTATATAAATAGTTTTATAAAGCTAAAATCGAAGCGTATCTAGGTATAAAAATTAATATAATCTTTTTTATAACTATCCTTCTCTTTCTCTTTAGTAGAAGGTAATCTAATATTAGTAATAATCCTTTCTAAGAAAAAGGAGGGGGGTAAGAAAAGTCTACTAATATCCTTATTAGGGGCTAGTAATTATGATTTTAATACCTTCTCTCCCTTTCTCTTCTTCTCTCTTATTTTTAAGTTATTAATCTTATATTTATTTAATAAGGAGGGGTAGCTTTAATATTATTACTAGGAAGTTAAGGATCTTATACTTTCCTAGGCTTAATTACCTTATTATAACTACTAATAGATATTAAAGTTATCTAAGTTATTATTATATTAAATAGTAATAAGGGGTATACTTTAAATACTTAGGTAGTTACTAATACTATCTCTTACCCTTATCCCTAAAGTTTAGGAATATTATCCTTAAAATCTTAAACTTTTAAACTAAGAGATAAAAGGAAGGGAAAATTAGAATAAGTCTATAAATTATTAATTAAAATAAGCTATAATAAAAGAAACCTTATATATCCCCTATATCCTCTATCTTAATATACTCCTTTTCTTTCTCTTTCTTTTATTTTAAGAATCTTAATAACTAGTTATTATCTAGCTTTTAAAGCTTTAATAACTTTCTCTAAATCTTTTAAATATTACTTTAATTATATTATTAAATATAATAAATCCTCCTCTTCTTCCTAATTGCTTTCCCTAGGTATTATAAGTTTCTCTTCCTCTTCTTTAGGTATATAATTATTATACTTTTTATTCCCTAGTACTTAGAAGACTTTTACTAGGTTTCTTTCTAAATTAGATCTATAAATATCTAAATTACTTAGTTCCTAATACCCTTTAGGAGCTTAAATAAATTTATAAAGTTAATTTCTACTAAACGTCTTTCTAGTAACCTTATTACTTATTAATATTACTAATTAATATAATAGAGCTTTTAGAGCTTATAAAAGGATATAGAAGGGGTCTTGCTATTAGTAGGTAAGCCTTTTAATGGATAACTTATTAATAGAGCCCTTAATCTTAAATACTAGTACTAAATTACTTACTTCTAGCCTCTCCTTCCTTATAGTCCTCTTATATTAACTATTATAGTATTCTATAGTCTTCTTATATTAACTATTAATTATCTTTTTAACCTATTTTCTATCCTTATTAAGTTATAAGAAGGCTTATAGATATATTTAAACCTCCTATTCCTTTATTATTATTAAACCCTAATTAAGGACCCTCTAGGTTAGCGTTTAGGTCTTAATAGGAGTAATAAGCTTAAACCTATAGAGTAGGTAGAAAGGGCTAAAGCTAGTTAAAATATAAACGCTTAATCGGTTTATAAATAGGGTAGTAGGAAGGTATAGCTAAGGGTTAATATCTCTCTATCCTCCGGTCTATATTAATAATATATAAGTAATTAGCTAATAACTAGTCTTAACTATACTATTAGCCCTTAGGCTATAAGTAGAGATTACTTTCCTCTTTATATTATATTTCTTATTAAATTTAATAATAATATCCTTATTCTCTAGTCCTCTATTAATAATAAGTTTGCTATATAGTTTATAGTAGTAGACAATCTCTTTTTAGATAAACTTAGCGATCTTAGCTAAAGTCGCTCTCTTAAGCTAGTAGGCTTTAAGCTATCCTATTAGTAGATCCCTTACCTTATAAGGTATTACTTACTTACTCTCTATATATTTAATAATATCTTAGTAAAGAGTAGTCCCTTTAGAGAGCTATAGGTCCTTATATTATCTATACGTCGAGCTCTCCTCTTTTAGAATTAGGGTAGCTTTTTAAGGATTTACTATATTAGATAGTCTTCTAGCTATAGCTTACTTACCTTAATAACTACTCTCTTTATAGGCTTTTGTAATTAGTTTCTTCCGCTACTTAGGATTATTAATACCTCGTTATAGTATCAGCTTTCGATTTATTAGTCTAGTAAAAAGTAAGTAGTTATAAATATAATAATCTAATACTCTAGTCTTAATGTTATAATAACTTACTAGTTAAATTCCTAGAGGGCGTCTCTATATTATTAAATAGTAAGTAATTTATTAAGAGCGTACTAAATAGTTTATAAACCCTAGGAAGCTCTAGACCCCCTTTAGGGAGGTAGGGGGTAACTACTTAGTAATTACCTAAAGTTTCTTAGGATTATAAGAGAGACCCTCTCCTACTATTATAATAAACCCTATATACTTAACCCTCTTGACTAAGAACTTATACTTCATAGGGTTAAGGGTTAGGCCTATATCTACTAGCCTCTAGAGGACCTCCTAGACCTTCCTCTTATAGTCTTCTCTTATTTTATTAGAGTAAATAAATATATTATCTATATTAATAGTAATAAAGTTATTAAGAAAGTCCTATAGGGTACTATTAATATATCGCTAGAAGCTAATAGGGGTGCTAGTTAGGCTAAATAAGTAGATTATTTACTTAAATAACCTATACTAAGTATAGAATATAGTTCTCTCCTAGTACTCCTCTACTACTCTTAACTTATAAAAGGCTATTATTATATCTAGCTTAGTATATTACTTAGTTACGCTTACTTAATATAATCTCTTAGAGATTAGTAGGAGGGGGTAGCGGTCTTTCTTTATAATTATATTAAAAGCCCTATAGTTAATATAAAAATAAATTCCCCTATCTAGCTTCCTTATAAAGAGTACTAATACCCTAGTAAGTAAGCTACTAGCCTTAATAAACCCCTTATCTAGGAGGTCCTATAAGGTCTTTTTTAGTATTAGTAGCTCTTCTCTTAATATACTATAGAGGGGGCCCTAGGGGAGTAATAGGTCCCTCCTATGTAGTAGTCCTAATATAAGGTTAATCTAGTAGTTTACTCCTAGTTACCTAAGGGGTAGTAAGTAAGCCTTATTAGGGTTAAATGGGTTAGGAAACTCCCTTAAGACCTAGTTTAGTAAATAGTATTATTAATCCTCCTTTAGTCTTAGGTTTAAGGCTTTCTTAATATTAGATAAGCTAATAGCTTATACTAATACCTCTTCTATACCCTCCTAGTACTTACCCTATTATCTTACTAGGTATTAGTAGATTATAGAGAATAAGGGTATATTAAGGAACCTTATAGCCTTTATTTCCTTTATAAGGGGAGTTTCTTCTTAGTCCTTTAGATATAGCCTAACTTATCCCCTCCTATAATCTACTTAGTAAGCTATAGTATTATAAATAACTTAGCTCTATTCTATCTAAGAGCGCTCTAAGAGGATATTAGGGTCTAGGCTATTAATTATATATATAAAGATATACTAGGTATAGCTACTTATTTCTAGGTTAAATATTACTATACCTAGTATATTACTTAGTCATAGTTTACTAAGTATATACCCTCTTATAAGTTAGTATCTCTTCTTAATATATAGAAAGTAGAGGTATTAAGCTAGGGAAAGGTTAATTATTATATAAGTATTACTCCTAATATCTACTAGGGTATAAGCTAAATATCCTATATTAACTCTAACTTAAATAATAATAAGCTTATTATTAACTAGTTATTCTTATTTATATTCTTCCTAACTTAATATCTCCTCCTTAATAAGCTCTAGGGCTTTATTTCGCTCTAGAGTTAGTCTTTTTATAACTCCTTATCTTTTTTTAAGGAGTTAATTACTACCTAGTAGTTATTTATAACCTTATAATATATTATTTCTTTCTTTAAGGTCTTTATTCTTATAACCCTAGGTAGCTAGTCCTCCTTACTAGGGTAGTACTAGGTAATATAACCCCTAGCTTTATAAATATAATAGGTATAGGGGTCCCTTATACCTTTCCAAGGTTATTAGTATTATACCAGGGATGTACCTAAGGAGGATCTAGAGTTTTAGTAGTTATAGCGTCTTATTTCCTTAACCTATAAGATATATATAGCTCTAGTTATATAAGTATCCCCTTTAGTATTCTTAGTAATAGATCTCTAGTAGGTTATTAAGTAATTACTAGTAACCTTCTAGCGCTCTACTTTCTATATAATACTCTAGACTTTTAAGAGCTAGCTATTATAATTAGCTAGTAGGTTAATAGTAATTAGCTAGTTCCTTAGCTTAGGGGTAAAGGAGGCCTCTAGAAATAAGATCTAGACTTAGCTAGGCTAGTTTATACTACTTATATTAACTATTATTTACTTAAATCTTAGTAGGAAGGTTACTAGGGATTTATTCTCTTTCTATTAGAAGGTCTATAGTTAGGCTATAGCTTATAATTAGATATTTAGGTCTTTATATATTTAGTCTAGGTAGGCTATAAAGTCGTTATGGTTATATTTCCCCCCGCCCCCCCTAGCTTTATAGAAGGTAGAGATCACTTATTTAGCTATAGTATTTAAATAGGAGTTAATAAGATACTATACCTCTATATCTATAGTATAGAACGCCCTATCTATAGTAATCTTATACCTTATTTATTATACCTAGGTAGTATATTCCTTCTACTTACCTAAAAACTTTAGGAGTAGCTTCTAGTATATTATACTAGGTATTACTAGTATCTTACTAGTAGTACTTATAGGGGTCTATATAGCTATATATTAGCTATTCCCCTATTTAACCTCTTATACCTATTATTAAAGGGACTCTATTACTACTACTGAATTAGCTTATAATAGCTTATTTTAAGTTTTAGCTATACTACTATTAACTATCTTATTAACTAGTAGGGAGTAGCGCTTAACTTATTATTATTATTATAGTAATAAGCTTAAATATATAAGGGGTTAGACCTAAGTTTATTTAATAAAAGGTTATTATAATATTATTTATTTAAGCTAAAGAGGAAAAGGGGAAGTTTTCCTCTCTAGTAGAGATTTTACTAGTTTATAGGGAATAACTAGGTAGGCCCTAGGTAAGCCCTAGGTAGCTCCTTAAGGTAGTAAACTTAGGCAGAAGCCTAGGTAAGCTTAACCCGGGCGTAGCCTATAATAGCTCTTAAGTAATTTAGGGGGGGAGGTAGTAATAAGTTATAATAATACTAAGGCTTATATATTATAAGGTATAAGTAATAACTTATACTTATAGTATAATAGCTCTAATAGTAGAGTAGGGAGTTTAGATCTTATAATAGCTTTATTTTAAGATCTAAGGGGGTATATCGGGACCTATATATCGTACTAAGCGAGGTATGTATAGCTTAGATGTTCTAGGATATAGATTTACGCCTAGATATAAGTTATTTATCTTAACTATATATTAATACTAAAATTTATATATATAGGCTTATTTAGCCCCTTTTTGCTAGAGATATATATATCTTAATATATTAAGTCTTATATCATGATCGCTAGCTATACTATTACCTAATAATTACGTTACCTAACGTAGTTTCTAGTACCCTAGTCCCCTAGTTATTTAAAGGCCTTATCTATGAACTCATAGGGGTCCTTAAGAGCCTCTATATTTATATGCGCAGCCTGCATAGTTATGCTTATTAATATACCTAGAGGTAAGAAATATTACTTTCCTTTGCGCTTTTTATAGTAGATAATAGGCGCCTCTAGCGAGACTAAGGTAATTTAGATATAACGCCTAGGTAAAGGCGTACTATCTTATAAATTGCTATACTTAAATATAGTAGCTTCTTAAATCTTGCGAAATATAGAACCTCGTTAGCTCCGGTAAGTATAGTAGCAATCTTAGCTTTAACCTCGTAGAAGATAGATAGTTTAGTACTATAATATACTATCTAAGTATGTTTACCTTATTCTAGAGCTTACCTAAAAGTAGCCGCTTTTAATATTACTAAGCGATATATAAGATATATAATAATATATTTAACTAGCATAAAGCTATTATACTAGAACTATATTATAACAGAGCAATATAGTAACTAAAGCTATGTGGATATCGTTATTATTAGTATAATTAAAGCTAGTCGCCTAACCTTAAAAGATTATTAAGTTAAATTTAAGTCCCGGGGTATAGTTACCTGAGAAGAGCTTAAGTCTCGTAGCTACTATAATTGCTTTACCTATCTATCGACGACTACTATATAGCATTCTAAAAAGTATAAAGATAGTAAGGCTTATATTAAACCTCAGGCTTAATAAATTAGACGCCGTATCTTATATTAAGTCTTTTTCTTATAGAAAGTTCCGTTACGTAGTTATAGATTATTTCAGGCTCTATATTCTTAGCGTATAGATCTTATTGTTTTCCTATTATTATGTGACCTTTATTTTAGTTCTTCTATGCTAAATAATACCTGCTATTCCCGTTATTATCCTGTATATAAATATCTCTTAGGGGCTACCCTAGTCCGTCTACTTCTAATAGGTCGTATTTAATAACTTAGGCGATGTATTAAGGCGCTAATATCTAACTAGTTATTCGTAGAGCTAAACGTTTTTATATTATATTCTTATATACCTGCTTTTAGAGACTTTTTCTAACGAATCTTTAGTTACTAAGGAAGAATACTTATTGAAGCGTTATTTGCTAATAGGGTAAGAGTAAGAACTATTAGAAATACTAAAGTAAGGCACGGTAACTAGCTATACGAGATCGCCTCTATTGATAGTAATAATTAAGATGCGAGTTATTAGCTTAATAATATAGAATTAGGAGACCTTACTTTCGGACGTATCTTAATTAGGGTTGCAAATTCAGAAGCAAGTAGCACTGCATATTACTATACCTAGGAGCTATCGGATAATATTATAGTAATCTAAGAGTAGCTAGAAGAGATAGATCTATTAGATTTAAAACATTTAGTAATACTTATTTCGAGGGGGGCAAAGGAAGAAGTACTCTCTTATATAATAGTTAGCTATAAGTCTTTTATAAAGAGATAATAAGTAAGCTCTTTTAGTGTTATTACTAACGAGTTAGGTTTTTTACCCGTAATAGGCGCACTTAAGGAAGATATAGAACTTTTATTTTAGAGGCTAATAAAAGTTCTAAATTATTTAGACGGAATATTAGAAGTAGTCTCACTTTATTACAAACTAGTATAGTGCAGAGTAATAGAGTTAGTATAGCTAGGTATAGCTAAGGTTAGATATTCTTCTCTAGCGCTCTAACCTACTATATAAGGCCTAGGGGACTTATCTAGGGCCTATCTAACACCTCCTTATATCTCCTAACTCCTATAGACTTCCCTAATATAGCCTAATAAGCCCTTTTCCCTATAATATTATCCTAGCTTATAATATAATCCCCCCCCTCTAAGCTAGTCTATCCTTAGACTAGGCTACTTAGTAGTTATCTAGATAGTAGCTAGTACCTCTTATAAACCTCCTAGTTCCTAGCTTCTATAGGTCTAGAAGTTAGTATCCCTCGTTCTAGCTATATAACTCTTCTATAGATAGCTAGGTAGCTTAGAGGAGTAGTTAGCTAGTAGTAGGGTACTTATCCTCTACCCTAGCTATTCTTATAGCTCTTATACGTAGATATTAAGGGATTTTATAGCTTAGAGGAGTAATAAGCTAGTAAATCTAACTACTCTTATAGCTTTATCTAATAGGTCTAGGGCTACCTAGTAGTTATCTAAATAGCTATAGCTAAAATCCCTTATAAGGATTACTCCTTTCTCTATAGGGTTATATTAAAACGTATTATTATTTAAGCTTATCTTTATTATTTTAAATTTACCCTCTAAATTATTATTGTTTCTACTTATTATTATATTCTAGTTCCTGTATAGGTCTAATAAAGATATTTACCCTCTAGGAATAAAGAAGGTCTTTATTATAATATAGGGGGTTATTAGTAGTTATCTAGTAAATACTTAGTATCTCCTTATATATAGTAAAGTTAAATAAAGTTAAAGAATATAACAATCTAGAGATTATCCTTCTTTTAGCTATATCAAAGGCTAGTTTTAGTATTAAGTTAGAATATATAAATATTATTTAAAGTTTCGCTCTATTAAAATCTCTCCTTCTTACTTCTTTAGCTTTATAAAATTACTACTACTATTAATAACTTATTATTAGCCTCTTACTCCCTAACTAATAACCTTATCTTAATTATTATATAATAAATCTATTATTATATTATCCTCTATTACTAATATTATTAACTAAGCTCCCCTCCTTTCTTATATACTACTAAGTAAGCTCTAGGGATACCCCTATTATTACTACTTCTAGGTAATAGCGAAATAGGAGCCTCCTAAGGAGGACCTCCTTAATAATACGCTCCTTATAAGCTTAATTCTCTATTTTAAGAGTAATAATAAGCTCTAAGCTCTTATCTAATACTTATCTAGTACTTATCTAGTATTTTAATAGCTTTTGGTTTTAAATTCCTTATTAATCTATTTATTTCTTAGATATCTCTACTAAATATAAGTATTATATTAAGATAAGTAATAATAAGGCTTATATTATTATAAGTTTTATTTAGTATTTTCTATTCATTAGTTACTAACCTGTTATAACTTACTTATTATAAAACTAGTATTATTAATAAGATTAAGCGCCTTATAAATAAGGCTAGTTCTGAGCCTAACCTTTAGGTATAATATATTAACAATAAGGTAAGTCCCTAATACCGAGCGCGCTTAGCGCGGTTATCACGCTCAAGGGCGTCTAACGTATTTAACGTATTAAACGTACCTAAACGCGTTAACCCTTATAAAAGGGCTTATCGCCTTTAAGGAAAAGACCTTCTAAATTTATAGAATTTTTACCTATATTTTTCGCTTATTATATAGACCGTATTAATTAGTAGCACGACCTTAATAGTTAGCTATATCCCCTTATAACTAAGGACGTCCCTCGTAATTAAGGAAGGTACTTAACTATATAAATAGCTAACCCTATTAAGTTTATATAAAGTAGTATCTTAGTAGTTAATGCCTATAGGTATTACATATTATTAAAAGCCTCTAAACTCCCCCTTTCTCTTAACTAGGAAATATTAATAAGAGATATTAACTCTTTACTATTTCCCTTAATTAGGAGATATCCCTAAGAGATATTAAACCTTAAAGATTTCCTTAACTAAGGAACATCCTATAGAGATAATAAACCTCTCTAATAATAATACTTTATAAGCTACTTTTTAATTATAAGGTTAAAGAAAGTCTTAAGTCCGACCTTCTAGAACTTATTAACTATTTAACTATTATAAACTTCGTAGTAGTACTTAGGTAATACCCTAATAAGTTCTATACGCTACTTACCTAGACTAAGTATACTAGAAAGGGCTAGAACCGATAGGAACTAGAAGGATAATAAATAATATAGCTCTACTTATAAATAGGTAAGAATATTAAGAGTAGGCTTAAAAGATATATAGAATAATTCGTAGATCTAATTAAAAGAGATTATTTAAATTAGGCGTAGATTCGCTAAGGAAATACTAAAAAACGAGGTATAGGGTTATTAAGGTACTAATTATAATAATATCTATCCTATCTTCCTATCTACTATGCTCTTCTCTTTCACGCTCTATTCTATAGTCTTCTTATAATAGGTCTATATACTAAGGGAGTTTTCTAAAAGTTATATAGCTAAGTCTATCTTATTCTATTCTAATTATCCCCTTAAGACTCTTTATAATATTATAAAAGAGAGTCTTAAAAGATAAATAGAATTACTTTATAGAAATAATAAGTAAACTCTATTTATAGATCTAATTTATTAATAATATCTTCTAGGTAGGTAATCTTATTATTAAAAAGGTCCCTTAGGTTTAATTATCTTCTACTATAAGTTATATCTTAATAATAGCCTTACTATTTCTTCCTCTTTATTATACTCCTTATCCTACTCTAATCCTTAGTATAGCTAAAACTACCTATCTTATTATACTAAGCGCGAGAAGTTATAATAATATACTCCCTTAGGTATATTCTACTTAATTTAATCCTACTAGTTAACTCTCTACTAGATATAATCTATATAGCTATAGTTATACTTATTTAAAGGACTAGGCCTCTTAAGATATAATAGTATATCTATAAGCGTAGTTCTTAGGTATTACTTAATAGTTATATTATAACTTAGCGTTTATAAGACTTATAAATAAAGCTAATATCTAAGGTATTTAAGCTTATTACTTAGTATTTTAAATAAGGTAGACCTAGATAATACTAATAATCTATAAATAGGTTAAGGAATATCTACTATAGGAGATAGTATAATATTATTATTATTTCTAAAGTTTATTATATTATTATCTATAAGTAAAGGAATAGGAGGGTATAAAGGGAAGAAAGGTGCTTTCTTAAAGTCTTCTTAGCTTAATAGGGTATCTTATAGAGCTATATTACTATTAATAGTTACGTTATAAAACTCTATAGTAATTATAGATATATATTAAGTAACTAAGGGGATTTTATAGTTAGAGAATAATATATTATTACTTAAGGTTATATTACTAGAACGGGAAGATAGCAATCCTTCTTAAATTAGAGCTCTAGCTTATTTAATATATTAGAGGCTATATATAAATCTATCCCTCTACTA
>JAVHLU010002088.1:0-21614 GCA_036785755.1 Colletotrichum ledebouriae
ACTAGTCTAGTATTAGTATACTAATAGAATACTAATTAGTATGGAATATACTGATTTTAGAAACTTTTTTACTATTTTTAGTAAGTAGGTAATATATAATATATAAATTTTAAGAAGCTTCTGGGAAATATATATATAAATATATATATAAATATATACAAAACAATAGTTAAAGGAGTATTTACTTAAACATAATATATTATATATATATATTTCTTAGTAATTAAATGAATATATTATATATTATATATTAAGTATAGTAATACATATATAATATAGTATAGTAATATCAAGAGAGATAAGAACTTATAGTTACACTTATAGTTATATTATATATCTAGCTACTGCATAGTGATTTTACCTGCTCAAGTGCAATAGACCTTCTAACTCCGCGCCTCCTGATAATATATAGCCTTTAGTCACGTGATTATAACTTTCCTAACTATAGCCGCACTTATACGTGCCCTACTAAATAGCCTCACGATTTTTAACTTTATATTAATAATAACGTGGTTTTTAATTATTTAATAGACTATAAAACTATTAACCTTTCCTCTCGCGCACTGCCCGCGCTACTAATACCGCCTCTATTACTGCTTCGTCCGCTAGTCCTCTTATTCAATCGGGTTAGCTAACGCCTTTATAGCTATACCGTCATTAGTAACGCTCTCTCTATTCAGCGTAAGCTATACTTACTAATATTCGCCTAGGCTACCTAGGCTACTTCTACCTTAGTAATATAGAGGACCTGCTTAAAGAAAGGCTACTCTATAGGGTATATAACGACCTACTAAAGTTCTATTACTAAGTTTACTTACTTAGCTTTAATACTATTATACCTTATAGAGTCCCCTATAGGGGTATTATAATAAGCCCTCTTAAGAGCTATACTAATAATATGCTCTCTATATATAGCAGAGTAGTTAATAAAGGAGCGGGTTTTATTAATTATATTAAGGCTAAACTCTCTAGTAACCCCCTTTATATTATTTATACTAAAGGATATATCTTACTTAGGCTTAGTATATTTATATATAGAGTCTAGTATTAATATAGTTAAGGGATAAGGATAAGGAAGAGGGAGAGGTATAAAGCCTTGCTTATAGTAATAAAGCTTCTTATGCTTCTAGCTATAAGAACCTCTTAGGAAAGACCTCTTTAGTTAAGGAGTTACTTCTTATATAATAGCGTTTATAGTACCTTGCTAGAAGGTCGACCTTTTAGGTTAAGGAGTTATCTTATATAGTAGCCTTTCTAGGCTATAAGAGCCTTAGTAGCCTGTTTAGCTCTAATATAATTAGCCCTAGTATAGCGCGCGTCTAACTTTATAATATTTAGAGGGTTTGCTTATAAGTAGTAGGAATATATAGGGTTCCTATATTATTTTCCTAAACTAGTAGAGGGTATAGGTTAAAATACTTATATAATATTTCCTAAATTATACTTGCGAACTAGGTGAATTTGTTATGGTCTTTTTGCGAAGGGGCTGCGGTGTAATTCCGAACTTAATAGAAGCTTCTAGAAACCTCTAGAAAGAAGTAGAAGTATAGAAAATATTATATATATAAAATATATTTATATTATAATATAAAGCTTAATAGTATCATAAATGGTATTATTATAGCTAGTAACTATATAAACCTTTAAGAATTTATATAAAGAAGTAGATATCCAAAGAAGCTTTATAATTTGAGATTAATGATATTAATAACTTTAAAAAGAAGCATAAATAATTTAAATATAATAAATACTTAATAAAAGTCTACATAATACTCTACTAAACCCTCTTCAATATAACGTTCATATAAGCTATAATTAAAGGTTTCTTTCCAAATCCATAGTAGAGTTTCAAAATCGTTACTATAATTTATACCCTGCTAAAAAGGCTCTTCTTAATAATCCCACTCATTAACTTTATATAAAGTAGCTAAAGCTACTTTATTAGGGATTTCTCTAGCTATAGCCTTTTATTATAAGTTAGTATATTATATATAATATTAATAACATACTTACAAAGCAGTCTTTTATATTAATATAATTAATATAGGTATCATTAAACGCTTTAATAGTTTTATACTAATGATACTATACCTAGTATTATTAATAAGCCTAGAAAGAATATTATAAGGATCAAATCGATCCAATTGATGCTCGATATAATTATATAGCTTAAAAGCTATATCTTTCCTTTCTACTTCTATTTCTCTATTATTTAAAGCTATACTTAAGGAATAGCTATAAAAGTTATTAATATAACTTATAAGCTTTTCTCTAGTATGACTTAGGATAATAGGAGTAGTAGGTACAGTAGAACCATCCCAATAATCCACTAGATGATAGTTAGTATTAATATATATATATATATATATGTATATAACTTACTTTTAATATATATATATAAAGCTTATAAGCGTAGATCTAATAGTAATATGGATAAAAGTATAGTAGTTATAGTAGTTATAGTTATAATAGTTCAAGTAAAGTAAAGAGGTAAGGAGGTAAGAAGACTTTAAATTGTAGAGGCTAAGTTCTAGAATATTCTATTGCTTAATAGTAAATATATTCTTATTATTAATACTATTATATAGCATAAAGAAGTATTATATAATAGTAATAGTAGTATAATATATAAAACGTATATATTACTAATATAATATTCTAGAGGTATCTACTACTTCCTACTAAGTTCTAGAAGATACCTATTAGTAATATAAAGTAATATATTAGTAATACTACTTATAATAAGCTTCTATAAGTTTCTATAAGAACACCGAAGGTATATCTTAAAGATTCTATAATAATCTTATAAGGTTTATATAAACCTTAATCAATAACTATAGTATATATAGTTATATACCTATATAATATCTCTTTAATAATACTTTAATAACTATAGAATATAAAATAATAACTATAAAAGTATTTCCTTCATGGAATAAATACTTTAAAAATCTATAGAAATTCTAATAATAGTAATAACCCTATATATATATATATGTATATATATATTTATATTCCTTAGCTTTATAGCTATAAATATACAGAAATTGCGCATAGACCACATAGTAATCGAAGCGCGATTTCTACTTAATTATCTACTGCTTTGCAGTTACGTTTTAGAATATCTTACCCCTTACTTCGTGAGGGTAGGATTTATAACTTAGAAAAAAACATCATTATCAATATCATTAATATTTAACGATTTCTCTATTGATTAATTCCAGGGAAAATACCTCCTTATGCTTAATGTATTAGCTTTTATCACTATATTACTCAGCCTATTAATATCTATTATTTAGGCTATTTTACCGCCCCTTTTGCTACTTATATACCTATTCTTATTGGTTATAAGCCTAGCTTAAACCCTTTCGATAACCTTATACCTATTCAACCTCCTTAAAACTATAATAAATACCTCAAACCTATACTCTACCTTAAGGTTACTTATTTAGGGTATTCTTTTAATAGACATAGCCTTTATACTCCCTACGTAGAGTTAGAGATACTAATAGGACTAGTTTGCCAGCTTCGAGATCGATATCCTCTACGTGAAGCTATTTAGAACCCCGAAATACTTAATTATACTACTATTAATACCTCTATTATTATAAAACGAGATAATATATTAGCTAAGCCATTCGACCTTGCTTTAGCTAATTACTTATATAATTTATCCCTAAGCCTTTAAAGCTCTTAGTTTACCTATATCTATACTACTTCACGATCGAGGCCTATTATAGGCTATTTACCGTTGGTTATCCTAACTATTAAAGGGTTTACTACTACTTAATAATTACTTAAAGACCCTAAAAGAGGAATAAAAGAGGAGGAATAATAACGAGTTAAACCTATAACCTCTAGGTCTTAACTATATATATATATAATAATAAAAATAAAGCTATAGTTAATACTACTAAGCCATATAACTATCTTATCTTACTATTATGATCTCTATACTATATTAGAGCTTATATATTATACTCCTAAAGTTATTATAATGTCTGATTTGAAAGTATAGCTTCCTAAGCTTTCTAGATCTGATAACTATAAAGTCTAGTCTATACGTATTAAGGCCCTACTTATTAGTAAAGATATACCTATAGACTTATCTAAGCCTATAGATAATAATAATATAGATCCGAATAATAGGGCTCTTAGCTATATATAGCTATTTCGTAATAATAAGCCCCTAAGGGTTATAAAAGATAATACAATAGCCTACGAGGCTTAGAAATATCTTAAAGACCTATATTAGCCCATAGGGCTTACTAATGAGTTCCTAATTTATAAAGAGATATTTAATACTACTTTGAGTAATTTTAACTCTATAGAAGAATATATAAATAGAATAAAAGAACTTACGGATAACCTAGCATATAATAAGCTTAAACTACCTAATTAGGTGGTTATAGCATATATATTAAATAGCCTAGACGAAGAGTATAATAGTTTTATAACTACTATTACTCAAGGTCTTAGGGCTAATAAGGATGCCTATACGCTCGATAGTCTATTCTCTAATTTATTAGACGAATTAAGATGTAAGGGTAAAGTAGTAAATCTTAGTGCTAATAATAATGAATATAGCAATAAAAATAAGGTTACTAAAAAGCCTTAGAAAAAGCAAAAAGGTCTATACTATAAAAACTATAAAGATACTAAGGATAACTATGCCTTTCTATACCCTGAAAAGACCCTATCATAGTGGAATGAAAATAATAATAAAAATAATAATAAACATAATAATAAACATAATAATAAACATAATAATAAACATAATAATAAACATAATAATAAACATAATAATAAACATAATAATAAACATAATAATAAACATAATAATAAACATAATAATAAAAACAAGAAACCTTCTACCTCTACTACTACTGAGGAAGTTAATATAACTACCTCAAGGGTTATAGAAGAAGTAGAAGAAAAAAATAATACTTTAATAAACCCCTATATATCTATGGATCAACCTGTTAATTAAAACAAGGATCCTATGGATCTTAATGATTCCGATGAAGATCAGGAAGTTGAAAACGTAAATATATCCTATAATAATCCTTATAATAATATAATAACTAATAATATAACCTTAGGTACTTTGATTCAACAGAGTATTATAACTAAGGAAGAGGACTAGGGATTAAGGTGTTATAACCAAATTAATACTGTATTCTATATCGATACTGCTACTACTATCCATGTAGTTAAAAGTCACACTTTTGTAGATAATAAAAAGTCAATAAATACCTCTATAAAGTGGGGTAAAGCAAATCAGCTTACTGTAACTATAAAGGCAGATTTAAATATTTTCCCTATTAATATTAAAAATAATATTAAAAGACGTCTATTATATACCTGAACTAGGTATTAATTTACTTAGTCAAAGTCGACTTGATAATATAGGTATAGCCTCTATTATATGGCAGAAACCTATTTTATATGTTATATACAATGACCGTACTATACCTACGGGCCATAAGTCTAATAACCTCTATCTCTTTAAAATACCCTTAAATCAGGGTTATAAAGCCCCCTTAAAGAGTAATAATAATAATAATACTAATAATAACCTACTCTATACGCAATCTATAACTAATAATAATAACAAAGATCTATATAAACTATAGCATGACCGTCTAGGTTATATAAGCTATAAATATCTTAAAAACCTTTTAGATAATACTGAAATAAATAATAACCTTATAAATAATAATAATAATAATAATAAGGCTATGAATATAACAAATCTTCCACCTTGTGAAGCCTGCCTTAAGGGCAGGTTTATCACTAAGGTTAATAAAAAGTCAATACATAATAAAGATCTAGATTATCTAGATTATATAGCCTCAGATCTTTGTAGACCTATAAGTCCTGAAACCTATAATCACTATAGGTAGTTTATAATATTTATTAATAAATATTCCCGCTTTGCGTGGGGAAAACTATTAAGATATACGACTGCAGAGTCTATTACTAAAGCCTTTAATGAATTTAAGGCTGAAGTTAATAATAATAATAATAATAAGCGTATAAGAGAATTCAATACGGATAGTGGACTAGAATTCACTAATAAACGTATTAAAAATATATATATAAATAGTGTTATTATCCATAATATTAGACCTCCTTATACAGATGAACTAAACGGATTAATAGAGCGTATTATACGCACTATTATTAATAAAGCTAAAGCTATTTTATATAACTCTAGTCTACCCTTAAGCCTATAGGGTAAAGCAGTTATTGCTTCAATATATCTATATAATAGATCCCCTCATAAGGCTATTTAATATAAAACTCCCTATGAGTTAAAGAATAAAGGAAAGCCTAATATAAATAATATAAGGGTATGGGGTAGTTTATGCTACTATAAAAATTATAATCCGTTAATAAACAAGCTTGACCCTAGACCTTTAAAGGGAGCTATTATTAAGTTCGGAATTACGCTGCAGCCCCTTCGTGAAAAGACTATAATAAATTCACCTAGTTCGCAGGTATAATTCGGGAAATACTATATAGGTATTTTAACTTATACCCTCTACTAGTTAAGGAAAATAATATACGAACCCTATACGTTCCTACTACTTATAAGTAAACCCTCTAAATATTATAAAGTTAGATACGCGCCGCACTAGGGCTAATTATATTAGAGCTAAACGGGCTACTAAGGCTCTTATAGCCTAGAAATGCCCTCGTTAAACCTTCTAGTAAGGTGCTACGAAAGCTACTATAAAAGAAAACTCCTTAACCTAAAAGGTCGACTTTCTTATAAGGTACTAAAGGTACTACGAAAGCTATTATATAAGATAACTCCTTAACCTAAAAGGTTAACCTTCTAGTAAGGTAAATACTACTATATAAGAGGTAACTTCTTAACTAAAGAGATCTTTCCTAAGAGGTTCTTATAGCTAGAAGTATAATAAGCTCTGCTGCGAGCAGGGCCTTATACCTCTCCCTCTTCCTTATCCTTATCTACGAAGTCCTAGGTATACCTATAACCTATAATAAATCCTTAACTATATTAATACTAGAACTTATATATTAAAACGCTCAGCCTGCGCAAGGTATGCCCTTTAATACTAATAACGCGCGAGAGCTCGCTAGAGAGTTTAGTATTAATATAATTAATAAAACCCGCTCCTTTTTTTATTACTCTATTATATATAGAGAGTATATTATAAATATAGCTCTTAAGAGGTCTTTTATTAATACCCCTAGAGGGGATACTTATTATTATATTATAGCTAAGTAAGTAGACTTAGTAATAGAAGCTAGGTAGGTTATTATATACCCTATAGAGTAGCCCTTTTTTAAGAGGTCCTCCGCACTATTAAGGTAGAGGTAGCCTAGGCCCCTTAGGGCTTAAATATTAGTAAGTATAGCTTATGCTGAATAGAGAGAGCGTTACTAACGATAGTATAGCTACGAAGGCGTTAGCTAACCCGATCGAACAAGAGGACTATAAAGATAGTAACGACTTCTAGCGGATGAAGTAGTAATAGAGGCGGTATTTAATAGCAATATAGGTAGTCTCTAAGAGGAAAATTAAATAGTTTTATAGTTTAAATAATTAAAAACCACGTTATTATTAATATAAAGTTGAAGATCATAAGGCTATCTAGTAGGGCACGTATAAGTAGAGCTATAGTTAGGAAAGAATCACGTGACCGAAGGCTATGTATTATTAGGAGGCGTGGAGTTAGAAGGTCTGTTGCACTTAAGTAGGTAAAATCACTATGCAGTGGCCAGAGGCTAGGGAGCTATTATTAGTTATGGCTCTAACGGTTATAAGGTCTATAATATTAATAATGAAAAGCTGCAATGGTCGAGAGACGTTATTATATTAGAAAACACCTTTATTACTCAATAGAAAGAGTTACCTATAGATATTAAATCCCAATTCGATAATAATACTGCTAAAAGTAGTAATAGTAATAATAATAATAACAATACTAAGACGTCTCCCCTATATCCTAGTAATAGCTCTTTACCGAATCCAACTATTGAGGCTGGTATCAATAAAAATAACAATAAACATAATAATAAAAATAATAATAAAAATAACAATAGAAATAATAATAAAAATAATAAAGAAAATAATAAAAAAATAATAATAAAAATAATAATAAAAATAATAATAAAAATAATAATAAAAATAATAATAAAAATAATAATAAAAATAAGAATAGAATTCAGAATATAAATAATAATAATAATAACAACAATACCAATATAACTAATAATAATACTAGTAATAACCAGTTATCTGACGTTCGAGAGGATAACTATACATTATTACCTAGAGATTGCGCGGGTAGTAATTCGGAGAGTACTACTATTAGTAATAATAGTAGAAATAATTCCAAGTTAATAATACAACTCCCCTCTATAACAGAAGAAGCTAAAAAACAATATAATTAGGTTGTATATGAGGAAAGTGCGAATTTCACGCTTTAAGAGGTCCCAGTCTTAAGGGAATACCTAAATTATAAAAGTAATGATAATAATAATAATGATAACGCTGAAGGGATTAATATAATAAATAATAATAATATAAATATAAACAAAGCTTCTTATATATTAGCAGCAACTACTCTTGATGAGCTAGCTACCTATAAGTAAGCAATCTGCTCCCTATATGTAGATAATTGGATTCAAGCTATGCCTATAGAGATAAAACAACTTGAAGATAATAATACTTAGAATATTGTACCTAAACCTAGGGGAGTTTATCCCCTGGGGGGCCGCTGGGTTTATAAATTGAAACATAATAATAATAATAATAATAATAATAATATAAAATATAAAGCCCGTTGGGTAGTTCAAGGTTTTAACCAACATATTGGTATAGATTAACTTGAGACTTTCAGTACTACTTGTAGACCTGAAAGCTATAGATTTATATTAATAATTGCTATAAAGCATAACTATATATTAAAGCAGTTTAATGTTATTACTGCTTTTACCCACGCAGATATTAATAAGGATCTGTATGTGAGAATACCTACTGGTTTCTCATATAATAAAAATACTAATAAATTAATATATAATAATAATAATCTAACGGATAATAGCTTAATATGTAAGCTAAATAAAGCCTTATATGGCTTAAAACAAAACCCACGCCTATGGTATAAATACCTACGGTTAGTACTACTTTAGTATAACTTTGAAGTCTCTCCCTATGATAAGGGAGTATTTATATTAAATAAAAATAAATATAAAGCTATGTTAGCTTGTTATGTTGATGATATGCTATTAGCTATTAATAATAATAATACCTATAATTATATATATAATAACCTATAAAAGCATTGAAGACTTGAATGCTTAGGGGAGCCTAGTATCTTCCTAGGAAATGAAATAATAATAGACCGTATAAATAAACGACTATATATGAAATAACTAAAGGATATGGAAAAGATACTGAATAAGTATAGTAAAACTATAGTCTATGGGCTTATACCCCTATGAATAATAATCTAAAGCTGTATAAGAATAATAACTATGCAACTAAAGAGGAAATATTATAATATTAATAAGAAATCGGAGCCTTATTATACCTAGCTTGAAAAACAAGGCTAGGTATTACTTTAGCGGTTATAATATATGCCCGTTATATTAGTAATCCCTCTAAAGAGCACTTTATAGCTCTTAATAGAGTATGGGGATATATAAGTAAATTCCCTTACTATGGTTTAATATATAAACTATAGTAAGGATATACCTAATAATAATAATATAATTGGATTTACGGATTCAGATTAGGCATGAGATCTTAATGATCGAAAATCAACCTCAGCTTATATATTTACTTAGGGTTTATATAATATTATATCCTATTCTTCTTCTAAACAAAAAGCAGTAGCCCTATTAAGCTGCGAAGCCGAATATATAGCTCTATTAGATGCAGCAAAAGAGGCTCTATATATATATAATAGCTATAACCTTATGCTTAATAAATTAGGCTATAAAAGCCTCATAAAGCCTAAAATACCTATAGATAATATCTTAGCTTAGAAGCTAGCTAAGAATCCTGAATTCCATAAAAAGACTAAGCATATTAATATTAAATACCATTTTACTGGAAATCTAGTTATAGAAGAAGAGATCTTCCTCTTTTATGTGCAGTCTAGTAATAATATTGCGGATATATTAATAAAGCCCTTGGGTAAAATAAAGTTTTATAACCAATTAAATATAATAGTTAATAATAATAGGAAGATAAATAATAATAATGATATAAATATAAATAATAATAACCGCATTATGGATCTAAATTATTAGACTGTAATATAAAAGTCCAGCTTTCCTTTTTATACCTATAAGATTTAGGTTTTTAGGTTGTTCTAATGGCAATTATTATATAATACTCTAAGAATTTCCTCTTTATTTTTCCCTACTAAGTTTTAAGAGTTTTTATATTAGAGTATATAACCTATAAAGAGAGTGTGATAATATAATATAACAATTAAAATAAGCAATCTATGAATAAGATAAATACCTTACGGGGGGGTGTAAGAATACCGAAGGTATATCTTAAAAGTTCTATAATAATCTTATAAGGTTTATATAAACCTTAATAAAGAACTATAGTATTGAGTTCGAAATTACGCCGCAGCCCCTTCGCAAAAAGACTATAACAAATTCAACTAGTTCGTAAGCATAATTCGGGAAATATTATATAAGTATTTTAACTTATACCCTCTACTAGTTAAGGAAAATAATATAAAAACCCTATATATTCTTACTACTTATAAGCAAACCCTCTAAATATTACTATATAAAGTCGGACGCGCGCTATACTAGGGCTAATTATATTAGAGCTAAATAGGCTACTAAGGCTCTCGTAGCCTAGAAACGCCCTCGCTAAACCTTCTAGTAAGGTGCTGGGAAAGCTACTATATAAGATAACTCCTTAACCTAAAAGGTCGACCTTCTAGTAAGGTAAACGCTACTATATAAGAGGTAACTCCTTAACTAAAGAGGTCTTTCCTAAGAGGTTCTTATAGCTAGAAGTATAAGAAGCTCTGCTACTACGAGCAGGGCCTTATACCTCTCCCTCTTCCTTATCCTTATCCCTATAACCTATAATTAATCCTTAACTATATTAGCACTAGACCCTATATATAAATATACTAAGCCTAAGTAAGGCATACCCTTTAGCGTAGATAATATAGAGGGGGTTACTAGAGAGTTTAGTCTTAATATAATTAATTAAACCCGCTCCTTTATTAACTACTCCGCTATATATAGAGAGTATATTATTAATATAGCCCTTAAGCAGGCTTACCCTAATACCCCTATAGGGGACTCTATAAGGTATAATAGTATTAGAGCTAAGTAAGTAAACTTAGTAGTAGAAGTTTAGTAGGTTATTATATACCCTATAGAGTAGCCTTTCTTCGAGCAGGTCTTCTATATTACTAAGGTAGAGGTAGCCTAGGTAGCCTAGGCTTATTAGGGCCTAAATATTAGTAAGTACGGCTTACGCTAACTGCTTTAATATAGAGAGAGCGTTACTAATAATAGCATAGCTAGCAGACGAAGCGGTAATAGAGGCAGTATTAGCAGCGCAGGTAGTACGCGAGAGGAAAGGTTAATAGTTTTATAGTTCAAATAATTAAAAACCATGTTATTATTCATATAAAGTTAAAGCTCATAAGGCTATCTAGTATAACGGGCACGTATAAGTACGGCTATAGTTAGGAAAGGTAGTTAGTAAGATTATATAACCGAAGGCTATATATTATTAGGAGGCGCGGAGTTAGAAGGTCTGTTGCACTTAAGCAGGTAAAATCACTATGCAGTGGCTAGAGGCTAACTACAGTATATATAGTTATATACCTATATAATATCTCTTTTAATACTTTAATAACTATAAAAGTATTTCCTTTATGGAATAAATACTTTAAAAATCTATATAAATTCTAACAATAGCAATAACCTTATATATATATATATATATATATATATATTTATTTATTTCTAATCCTTAGCTTTACAGCTATAAATATACAGAAATTGCGCACAGACCACATCGTGATCCAAGCGCGATTTCTGCTCAATAAGCTACTGCTTTGCAGTTACGTTTTAGAATATCTTACCCCTCACTTCGTGAGGGCAGGATTTATAACTTAGAAATAACATCATTATCAATATCATCAATGTTCAACGATTTCTCTGTTAATTAATTCCAGGGAAAATACCTCCTTATGCTTAAACTTATTAGCTTTCATCAACCTATTACTCAGCCTATTAATATCCCTTATTCAGGCTGTTTTACCGCCCCTTTTGCTACTTATATACCTACTCTTACAATTATAATATCTGATTTAAAAGTATAGCTTCCTAGGCTATCTAGATCTAATAACTATAAAGTCTAGTCTATATGTATCAAGGCCCTACTTATTAGTAAAGACATAACTATAGACTTATCTAAGCCTATAGATAATAATAATATAGATCCAAATAATGAGGCTCTTAGCCATATATAGCTATTTTATAATAAAAAGGCCCTAGCATAGTGGAATAAAAATAATAATTAAAGTAATAACAAAAGCAAAAACCCTTCTACCTCTACTACTACTAAGGAAGTTAATATAACTACCTCAAGGGTTATAGAAAAAGTAGAAGAAGAAGATAATAGTATAATAACCCCCTATATATCTATAGATCAACCTGTTGATCAGAACAAGGATCCTATAGATCTTAATAATTCTAATGAAGATTAGGAATTTAAAAACGTACTTTGATTTAATAGAGCATTATAACTAAGGAAAAGGACTTAGGATCAAGGCGTTATAACTAAAGTAATACTATATTTTATATTAATACTGCTGCTACTATATATATAGTTAAAAATCACACTCTTTTATATAACCGAGAGTCTATAAATACCTCTATCAAGTGGGGCAAAGCAAATCAGCTTACTACTACTCTAAGGGGAGATTTAAATATTTTCCCTAATAATATTAAAATAATATTAAAAGACGTCTATTATATACCTGAACTAGGTATTAATTTCATTAGTCAAAGTCGACTTGATAATATAGATATAGATTCCATTATATAGCAGAAACCTATTTTATATGATATATATACTGACTGTACTATAGCTACGGGCTATAAGTCTAATAACCTCTATCTCTTTAAAATACCCTTGAATCAGGGTTATAAAGCCCCCTTAAAGAGTAATAATAATAATAATACTAATGATGACCGACTCTATACGCAATCTATAAATAATAATAATAACAAAGATCTATATAAACTATAGCATAACCGTCTAGGTTATATAAGCGATGAATATCTTAAAAGTCTTTCAGATAATACCAAAATAAATAATAACCTTATAAATAATAATAATAATAATAATAATAAGGCTATGAATATAATATATCTTCCACCTTATGAAGCCTGCCTTTAGACTATCTAGATTATTGAGCCTTAGATCTTTGTGGACCTATAAGTCCTAAAACCTATAATTACTATAGGTAGTTTATAATATTTATTAATAAATATTCCCGCTTTGTATAGGGAAAACTATTAAGATATTAGACTATAGAGTCTATTACTAAAGCCTTTAATAAATTTAAGGCTAAGGTTAATAATAATAATAACAATAAGCGTATAAGAGAATTCAATACGGATGGTGAACTAGAATTCACTAATAAACGTATTAAAAATATATATATAAATAGTGGTATTATCCATAACATCAGACCTCCTTATACTTATGAACTAAACGGATTAATAGAGCGTATTATACGCACTATTATTAATAAAACTAGGGCTATTTTATATAACTCTGGTCTACCCTTAAACCTATAGGGTAAAGCAGTTATTGCTTCAATATATCTATATAATAGATCCCCTCATAAGGCTATTTAATATAAAACTCCCTTCGAGTAAAAGAATAAACGAAAGTCTAACATAAATAATATAAGGGTATAGGGTCGTTTATACTACTATAAAAACTATAATCCGTTAATGAAGAAGGTTAACCCTAGAGCTTTAAAGGGAGCTATTATTAGTTATAGCTCTAACGGTTATAAGGTCTATAATATTAATAATAAAAAGGTGCAATAGTCGAGAGACGTTGTTATACTAGAAAACACCTTTATTACTCAACAGAAACAGTTACCTATATATATCAAATCCCAATTCGATAATAATACTACTAAAAGTAGTAATAATAATAATAATAACAATAACAATACTATAATATCTCCCCTATATCCTAGTAATAACTCTTTACCGAATCCAACTGTTGAGGCTGGTATCAATGATAATAATAATAATAATAATAAAAATAATAATAATAAAATTCAGGATATAAATAATAACAATAATAACAATATAACCAATAATAATACTAGTAATAACCAGTTGTCTAACGTTCGAGATGATAACCATAAATTATGACCTAGAGATTGCGCGGTTGGTAATTCGGAGAGTACTACTATTAGTAATAATAGTAGAAATAATTCCTAGTTAATAATATAACTCCCCTCTATAACAGAAGAAGTTAAAAAACAATACAATTAGGTTAGATATAAAGAAAGTGCACTTTTCACGCTTTAAGAGGTCCCAGTCTGAAGGGAATACCTAAACTATAAAAGTAATAATAAAAATAATAATAATAATAATAACGCTGAAGCTATTAATATAATAAATAATAATGATATAACTATAAACAAAGCTTCTTATATATTAGCAGTAACTACCCTTGATAAGCCAGCTACCTATAAGCAAGTAATCTGCTCTCTATATATAGATAACTAGATTTAAGCTATGCTTATAGAGATAAAATAACTTAAAGATAATAATACTTAGAATATTATACCTAAACCTAGGGGTGTTTATCCCCTAGGGGGCCGCTGGGTTTATAAAATAAAACCCAATAAAACATAATAATAATAATAATAATAATAATATAAAATATAAAGCCCATTAGGTAGTTCAAGGTTTTAACTAACATATTAGTATAGATTACCTTAAGACTTTCAGTACTACTTATAGACCTCAAATCTAGAGATTTATATTAATGTTTGCTATAAAGCATAACTATATATTAAAGCAGTTTAATGTTATTACTGCTTTTACCTACGTAGATATTAATAAGGATCTATATGTGAGGATACCTACTGGTTTCTTATATAAGACAACTACTAATAAATTAATATATAATAATAATAATCCAATGGATAATAGCGTAATATGTAAGCTAAATAAAGCCTTATATGGCTTAAAACAAAGCCCACGCCTATAGTATAAATACCTACGGTCAATACTACTTTAGTATAACTTTAAAGTCTCCCCCTATGATGAGGGAGTATTTGTATTACATAAAAATAGATATAAAGCTATTTTAGCTTGTTATGTTAATGATATGCTATTGGCTATTAATAATGATAATACCTATAATTAAATATATGATAACCTATAAAAGCATTTAAGACTTTAATGCTTAGGGGAGCCTGGTATCTTCCTAGGAAATGAAATAATAACAGACCGTATAAATAAACAACTACATATAAAATAACTAAAGTATATAGAAAAAATATAATAAGTATAATAAAACTAAGGTCTATGGGGCTTATACCCCTATGGATAATAATCTAAAGTTATATAATAATAACAACTATGCAACTAAAGAGGAAATATTATAATATTAACAAGAGATCGGAGCCTTATGATACCTAGCTTTAAAAACAAGGCTAGATATTACTTTAGCGGTTATAATATATGCCCGTTATAGTACTAATCTTAAGCTGCGAAGCCGAATATATAGCTCTATTAGATGCAGCAAAAGAGGCTCTATATATATATAATAGCTATAACTTTATGCGTAATAAATTAGGCTATAAAAGCCTTATAAAGCCTAAAATACTTATAGATAATATCTTAGCTTAAAAGTTAGCTAAGAATCCTGAATTTCATAAAAAGGCTAAGCATATTAATATAAAATATCATTTTATTAGGAATCTAGTTATAGAAGAAGAAATATTCCTCTGTTATATATAGTCTAGTGATAATATTGCGGATATATTAATAAAGCCTTTAGGCAAGATAAAGTTATATAACCTATTATATATTAAGTTCGGAATTACGCCGCAGCCCCTTCGCAAAAAGACTATAACAAATTCACCTAGTTCGCAGGTATAATTCAGGAAATACTATATAGGTATTTTAACCTATACCCTCTACTAGTTAAGGAAAATAATATAGGAACCCTATATATTCCTACTACTCGCAAGTAAACCCTTATATAAAGTCGGACGCGCGCCGCACTAGGGCTAATTATATTAGAGCTAAACAAGCTACTAAGGCTCTTATAGCCTAGAAACGCCCTCGCTAAACCTTCTAGTAAGGTAAAAGCTACTATATAAAATAACTCCTTAACCTAAAAGGTTAACCTTCTAGTAAGGTATTAAAAGTAAAAGCTACTATATAAGATAACTCTTTAACCTAAATATTTAACCTTCTAGCAAGGTACTAAAGGTAAATAGTACTATATAAGAGGTAACTCCTTAACTAAAGAGGTCTTTCCTAAGAGGTTCTTATAGCTAGAAGTATAAGAAGCTCTACTACTATAAGCAGGGCCTTATGCCTCTCCCTCTTCCTAACCTTCTCTACGAAGTCCTAGGTATACCTATAACCGACGATAAATCCTTAACTATATTAGCACTAGACCCTATATATAAAAACGCTAAGCCGGTGCGAGGTATACCCTTTAATACTAATAATACGCGAGAGCTCGCTAGAGAGTTTAGTATTAATATAATTAATAAAACCCGCTATTTTTCTAACTACTCTATTATATATAGAGAGTAGATTATTAGTATAGCCCTTAAGAGGGCTCTTATTAATACCCCTAGAGGGGATATGTATTATTATATTATAGCTAAGTAAGTAGACTTAGTAGTAGAAGCTAAGTAAGTTATTATATACCCTATAGAGTAGCCCTTCTTTAAGCAGGTCCTCCGCACTATTAAGGCAGAGGCAGCCTAGGCCCCTTAGGGGTCGGTAAGTACGGCTTGTGCTAACTACTTATAGAGAGAGCGTTATTAACGATAGTAAAATTATCTTTAAATAAAGACTTTAAAAACGATATTAGATGCGTTGCTTATATTACTAATATAGTAGTACAAGATATATTATCCGACTTTACATCTAATACTACTATAGAAGAAGGATTATTAAATTATACTAACTAAATATTATGGCTCTAATTAACCGTATACGTAAGATTTGCGTTATGGTTAAATATACTGGAGAGATTAAGCGATTATTTATAGAAGGTGTAGACAGAGCTAAAAGATCGGGCTCTTTACCTTCTACTTATAATAAAAAGGTTATTCCTCTAGGTAAGTAATCTTACTTATATATTATTATTAGTATTATTAAATACTAATATATATATATTTATAGATATATATAGATAATGCTACTAGGTTGATTCCTACCTATAGAATGATAAATACTACTTTGGAGGTTAGAGAACCTCTAGAGTATATATTTACTTATACTAGTAATAAAGAGTTTAAAAAGCTCTTTTTTAGTAAAAGCGAGTTTAAGGCTATAGAGGATCTTAAATCTATATTTGAGATTTTGTTAAAGCCTTCTACTAAACTACAGTCTTAGCTTTATATTAACTTAAATAAAGTCTTATTATATATTAGAAAGGGCTAGAACTAATAGGAACCAGCAAGATAACAAATAATATAGCTCTACCTGTAAATAGATACGAATATTAAGAGGAAGCTTAAAAGATATATAGAATAATTCGCAGATCTAATTAAAAGAGATTATTTAAATCGGGCGCGGATTTGCTAAGAAAATACTAAAAAACGAGGTATAGGGTTATTAAGGTACTAATTATAATAATATATATACCCTCCTTAAGTCTATTACGCTCCTCTCTTCTATACTCTACTCTATAGTCTTCTTATAATAGGTCTATACGCTAAGGGAGCTTTCTAAAAGTTATATAGCTAAGTCTATCTTATCCTATCCTAATTATCCCCTTAAGACTCTTTATAATATTATAAAAGAGAGTCTTAAAAAATAAATAAAAGTACTTTATAGAAATAATAAATAAATTCTATTTATAGATCTAATTTATTAATAACGTTTTCTAAGTAGGCGATCTTATTATTAAGAAGGTCCCTTAGGTTTAACTATCTTCTACTATAAGTTATATCTTATTAATAGCCTTACTACCTCTTCCTCTTTATTATACTCCTTATCCTACTCTAATCCTTAGTATAGCTAAAACTACTTACCTTATTATACTAAGCGTGAGAAGTTATAATAATATATTCCTCTAGGCGTATTTTACTTAATATAATTCTACTAGTTAACTCTCTACTAGATATAGTCCATATAGCTATAGTTATACTTATTTAAAAGACTAGGCCTCTTAAGATATAATAATATATCTATAAGTATAGTTCTTAGGTAATTACCTAAAGCTAGTAACTAAGCTTATTAGGAGGTCTAAAGCCTAGGATATCTCTATTATTTTATCCCTATACTTAAAACCTACTTATACTTAGTTTATTAGGTATAAGCTCTATTAAAAGTCTAATTTTAAGCATAGGAAGGTCTAAGGATCTTAACTCCTAGATCTATATATCTAACGCTTTATTATTATAAAAGATAACTTTCCCTATTATAATATATTAGGAGAAAAGTTAATAAAAGGAAAGTATAAGTAATTTATAGACTAAAAAGCTAAATAGAAGTAATATTTAAAGAAAAGGAGGAACTATAGTATAGTAGTTAATATTATATAATTAGTAGATAAATTAAGTTAAAAAGTAAATAATATATATAGGGGGGAGAGAGAAACTAGAGGGCTTAAAGAGTAAGGAGTATATCTTAATATCTACTAATTACTATAATAATATAGTAATTTATTAGTAGCCTATAGAAGGAATAATTAACTCTCCTCCCTTACCCTCTTTAGCTTTAATAAAGTAAAACGAACTTAGGATAGAAAACGTATAATAAATAGAATAATAAATTAGAGTAGTTATATATAGGGAAAGAATAAAGGAAATAATAGTTAGTAGTAGCTATTAGAACGAGTAGCCTAGTTATAAATTAAATAAATATCCTCCTCTATCCTCTATTATAAACTTCTCCCCTTATAATAACTACTTTTAGCTAGCTATTTTAATCTTTATTTAACCCCTTTATACTTTCTCTCTTATATCTATAAATTATATCTTCTTATTATAGCTAATTATAATTTCCTTATTTTAGGTATTAAAAATACTAATTAACCTCGCCCTTATTATCTCCTATTAGTAATAACCTTTTAGGTCCTTAGTTCTAATATCCCTATATCTAAAATAAAGAAAAGTAATATACCTCTTTTTATTTAATACTCTAATAACTAACTTTAGGTATTCCTTCTCTTCTTTTTAATATCCCTATACTCTCTAGCTAATAATTATAATTCTTAAGTAGCTATAAGCCTTATTTAGCTTTAACTTAATATCCCTAGTAATAAATACTTAGGGGTAGCTTTTATACTATAGATATTCTCTAATAAGACTACTAAAGTAATAAGGCTAGCTTTCTAGAAGGCTTATCTTAGTAAATAGGACTTCGAATAAATATTTAAGATAACTAAGAGGTCTAGAGAATTCTACTATTAAGTTTTTATCTATACCTCTATTACTTTCCTTACTAGCTTATAGGAGATAAAGGTTTTTTAGTATATAATAGCTATATATAGCTTATTTATTTAATCCTAAGGCGGTTATAATATAGTACTCTATATTTATTATAAAGAGTAGGCTTATGCTACTAAGAACCCTACGTCTAGTATTTATATTTATAAACTATACTTTAAGTAAATCTCTATACTAGGTACTCCTTATACTAACTACTTCTTCTATAAAACTTAAGAGAGTTACTTATATAATAATCTAAGTATTTATAAATAGTATAGGTATAGAATTAAGCGTAATAATAAGGTAAGGAAGAGTAGAGAATTTAATAGCATTAAGGAGATCTTATAATCCTAAATCCTACTAAATACAATAGTTATAGCTATAGCTAAGTTCGACTTCTCGCTCCTTTATAATAAATACTATTAATAAGCCTAGGAATATTATCCTAAAGCTAGGTTTATATACTCTTATTACCCTTTTATAATAGAGCTACCTCTAGAGTTTAACCTTATAGAAATTATAAACTACTTAGGATTTTGTGTTATAAATTAAGGTAAGAAAACGGGGTTTCTAGATATATGTATATAATATATAGGGGGGGTAAAAAGGAAAAGATAATAAGAAGTTAGTTAGGTTTTAATAAGAAATTAAAGCGAATAATATATAAATAGGTCTATAACGCTAAAGTTAAAGCATATCTAGGTATAAAAATTAATATAATCCTTTTTATAAGTATCCTTCTCTTTCTCTTTAGTAGAAAGTAATCTAATATTAGTAATAATCTTTTCTAGGAAAAAGGGGGGGGGGGGTAAGAAAAGTCTACTAATATCCTTACTAGGGGCTAATAATTATAATTTTAATACCCTCTCTCCCTTTTCTCTTCTTCTCTCTTATCCTTAGGTTATTAATCTTATATTTATTTAGTAAGGAGGGGTAGATTTAGTATTATTACTAGATAGGTTAAGGATCTTATACTTTCCTAGGCTTAATTACCCTATTATAACTACTAATAGATATTAAAATTATCTAAGCTATTATTATATTAAATAGTAATAAGAGGCGTGCTTTAAAAAGGTAGGGAGTTATTAATACTATCTTTTACCCTTATTCCTAGAGTTTAGGAATATTATCCCTAGAATCTTAAACTTTTAAACTAAGAGATAAAAGGGAAGGAAAATTAGAATAGGTCTATAAATTATTAATTAAAATAAGTTATAATAAAAGTAACCTTATATATCCCCTAGATCCTCTATTTTAATATACTCCTTTTCTTTCTCTTTTATTATTTTAAGAATCTTAATAACTAGTTATTATCTAGCTTTTCAAGCTTTAATTACTTTCTCTAAATCCTTTAAATAGTACTTTAATTATACTACTAAGTATAATAAAACCTCCTCTTTTTCTTAATTACTTTCCCTAGGTATTATAAGTTCCTCCTCCTCTTCTTTAGGTATATAATTATTATACTCCTTATTCCTTAGCGCTAGGAAGACTTTTACTAGGTTTCTTTCTAAATTAGATTTATAAATATCTAAATTACTTAGTTCCTAATACCCTTTAGGAGCTTAAATAAATTTATAAAGTTAATTCCTACTAAACGTCTTTCTAATAACCCTATTACTTACTAATTTTACTAATTAATATAATAGAGCTTTTAGAGCTTGCGAAAGAATATAGAAGGGAACCTACTATTAGTAGTTAAGCTTTTTAATAGATAACTTATTAATAGAGCCCTTAATATTAAATACTAATACTAAATTACTTACCTCTAGCCTCTCCTTCTTTAAAGTCCTCTTATATTAACTATTATAGTATTCTATAGTCTTCTTATATTAACTATTAATTATCTTTTTAGCTTATTTTCTATCCTTATTAAGTTATAGGAAGGCTTATAGATATATTTAAACCTCCTCT